>JALIZF010001211.1:0-186138 GCA_029948255.1 Telmatactis stephensoni
TAGGGTAGCAAAACGCAGAATGATATACTGGCTAATGGACCCTTGATTTTACATGTTGATGCATCTGTCAATGATAACTTTTTGTTTGAAATAGTCCAATTCTGAGATATACGTCACCTAGCTACCATGTACAAAGAAATCAGAATGAAGCTACATGCATAATAAAGCTTGTAAAACATTTGCCTTGTTATGAATGACTGAGCTTTATGCACTTAATCTTGTCTTTGATTCCTTTGTATGTGGCAAGTGAAGAATTCTTGGAAGTTAGCTATTACTACATATGTAAAATTTGCCTTAATTCATTAATAATAATACCTGATGGTCTTCTTCTCGACTGCTGCTTCTCTCAGACCTTTCAGAGCCTGGTGCTTTAGGGTACGACCCTCCTGGAGTTACAGGTTCACCAAGACTTCCAGATCCCACAGATGATGCAGACATTGAACGTGAAGGTTTAGCTACTGGTTGGGGGAGGCTAGTTGAAATAGATCCCTCTAATGAGAAACCTGATGATACTCCTAAAGGTAAAGACTAAACAGACAATATTTAGTTACATCAACAAGTGATGACCTGTACTACTACAAAGTCAAGGATGACATTGTATGAGGGTGCATCCATAATTATACAGTATGAGTTTCAGTGATATTGAATTTATTTTATAATGCCAAGTTTTTCAACAAAGCCTCTGTTATCAGGGCTGGTGAAAATGAACAACACATGGAAACTACGTTCTAAGTAAAAAAGCAATAATACAAAATATATGTAATTATCCTTAACAAATCAGTGTCAATTTCTCTGTGCTCACTATGCCATGAACAGAGCCAAAAATACAGCAATTTGTTAGTGAAAATTATATATTCAAGAGGTCACATCTTGGTCATTATTTAACTCAGATTTCCATGACATTTGGCATATAAATGTCTTTCATTTTCTTCTATAGAAATTGAGGATCAAAATTTGATAAAATTAGTTCAGTTAATTAGGGAACTTACCACAAACTCATCCTCAGCTACCTCTCTAGTGACAGTAGATTCATCTAAAAACACAATAACTAGTTATTATTAAGGTGGCTCGACCCAATTTTCAAGTAGAGCTACCAGTCGTCTTTGAGTGAAAACTATTTGTTCATGAGCAGTCTGATAGTAAATTACGTATTGCACCCTTATCAGACAAAGATCAAAGTTTATGATGACGTATGTTATATGGAGATCGGCGCTATTATGGCGACGCCTTAAAAGAATTCCCCTTTTTACATATTCTCGATTTTAATAAGTTCTAGGCTTATTCTTAAAAAATGCTCTTGTGATCTTGTAGTTAACATCATTTCCTTTAGCTCTAGCAAATTAAATCAATTTCTGAGAGAGCGTTTTTAAGATATCATCGATGAGAGATTTTAACTGCAAAAATCAAGCGTAAACAAAACAACTTTTTGAATCTCCTACAATTAAAAAGAAAGTAGCACATCTAAGTTAATTTTTCATCTCAAATTGTTGTAAAGATATCAAATTTGGCTACTGAAAGAGACGAGAGAAATTACATTGATATCGAGAAAAGTGAGCCGAACTCATGTATATGGACATGCTGATTTGCGTCTGTTGCCCAAATTTCGCTCTATTGTTACATAAACTGCAATATTTAAAGATCCCTTCGATAAATATTGTTTAAAAATTAGTATGGTTGAGTTTTGGTAATAGTTGATATGATATAGCGTTTTCAAATCATTGAATCATTTTATGGCTGTAAAATATTAGCTTCAAATCAGTATATTTTTCAGCCGGATACAGTGGTCGACAACTCATTGATGCATGATGCAGCTCTTTTGTTTTAGTTTGTCATGTTTTCGTGCATTCTAGCACCTGATGCAAATTGCGGAACGTTTCAATACCTTCCGATTACTCTTCCGAGATATGGTAATCGCTAGAAAGAAATCTTTTTAACTGTACATTTCTTTGCAGCATGTCAGCAAATCGTTCTATTTTTACTTTGTCTCCCCATGATTCTGCTATTGACGAGTTTCCATCTGCGGTTGAGTGACAAAACGTTTCTTTCCTTTTTGGCATTCTTATGAAAATTTCATTCTAACAATTACCATATTTCGGAAGAGTGCTCGGAAGGTAATGAAGCGTTCCGCAATTTGCATCAAGTGCTGGAATGCATGAAAACATGATAAACTAAAACAAAAGAGCTACATCACGCATCAACGAGTTGCCAACCACTGATTCCGGCTGAAAAATATACTGATTTGAAGCTAGTAATTGACCACCTTAAAGGGATTCAATGAGCTTGAAAACGCTATATTATATCACCTACTACCTAAACTAAATTTTTAAACAATATTTATCGAAGGGATTTTGAAATATTGAAGTTTATGTAAAAATAGAGCGAATTGTGGACAATGGAAGCAAAGTCAGCATGTCAATATACATGAGTTCGGCTCACTTTTTTCGAGATCAATCAATGCGATTTAACTCATCTCTTTCCGTCGAGAAGTTTGATATCCTTATAACAATTTGAGATAAAAAATCAACTTAGATGCGCTATTTTCCTTCCAGCTGTAGGAGATTCAAACAATTGTTTTGTTTACGCTTAATTTTCGCAGTTAAAATCTTTCATCGATAATATCTCAAAAACGCTCTCTCAGAATTTCGTTTAATTCGCTAGAGCTAAAGGCAGTGATGTTAACTACAAGATCACAAGAGCATTTTTTAAGAATAAGCCTAGAACTCATTAAAATCGAGAATATGTAAAAAGGGGAATTCTTTTAAGGCGTCGCCATAATAGCGCCGATCTCCATATAACATACGTCAATCATAAACTTTGATCTTTGTCTGATAAGGGTGTAATATGTAATTTACTATCAGACTGCTCATGAACAAATAGTTTTCACTCAAAGACGACTGGTAGCTCTACTTGAAAATTGGGTCGAGCCACCTTAAATATAAAGTCAAATAAAGTAAAAAATAAATTAAAAAAATCATTAGCCTGTAACAACTTACGATCAACATGAGCAAAGGCACAGAAAGGACCCCTGGGCAGTAACCAGTTTGTTGCATATCATTACACTTGGTAGACTTATAGATCTACAAAGCAATGTACATATTAGGGTCTTAGAGTGAAAATAAGACTTTTCTTAACTGAGGCATAAATTTCTCCTTGTATAAATGGAAATTTTAGTCTAGACCTGTCTTGTGGAGGAACAGTCCTGAGCTGTTCCTGGATAAGGCATATAACCTTAACTAAAAGTGCTGTTTATACAGGCATGTCCTCATGGTCTCATATAAATACCCCTACTCAGCAGATTATAAAATTATTGCTTTTCTCAACAAGATCAAGAGTTCCTAATGCAGGATGGTTTGACCAGGACTTGAATGTTACTACCCCTTCTTCATCCTAGAAACTATAAACTAAGCTTTCAGGCATAAGCACCAACTATCAGCCGTGTACAAAATCTTGTACATCCTGGTGGTTGGGTGGTTATGCCCATAAATCTTGGCAAAATAAGGATATCAATTAAAATTTAATTTTTTAGACCAATAGCATGATTTAATGGCACTTTCCTTTCACAATTTGATGCAATTTTCCAATTACACACAGACTGTAAAAGCATGTCCTTTCATTCAACTTCTTAAAATAATGAAGTGTGCAAAATGGTTTGTCAACATACACAGACTCAATAAGGCAATACCCATTAGCTGTGTTCGTCTTTTCTCACATCTGTGTGATAAAAGCAATACTGAGTCTGTTATGTTAATTGATTCCAGGCTTAAAGTATTACCAGTAAACTCATGCTAACTATAGATTACCTCAGGATGAAACTGTTGTTCTGTCCTGGTATGACAATAAGGGCAGTTATCTCCACTCTCACAACTTGATGGTTCTCCCCACTCATCACTGTGCTTAACATGAGGGCAAGGTGTAGATCTAAAACATGCAAAAATCAACAATTAAGTGACAGTCTTTTCCTTTTTATGGACTATAATAGCACAACATGTCACATCTGTAACTGGATTATTACTGGGACATGATGTCAAAGTGACCACTAACCCAGGAATTTTGAAAGGTTCAAGGAAGGTTCAAGTCCCAACCCAAGCACTTGGATCACATGTGACTGAGTTTGTTTGATGTGTTGTTCTCTTAACCATGCCATGAAGATTTTTTCTCCAGGTTCTCCAGTTTTTCCTCCCTCAGCAAAAATCAAACATGAGTTGAAATGATGTATGAAAAATATCTAATATAGAGGTAGTAAGTGTGAGAATATACTGTCCCCCCAATTAGTGCACAAGAGCTAGAAGACATCCATGGCATTTTAATAAACAGTTATTATTAGTTACTACTATTCTTTTCCAAAATATTTTTACCCAAATATAGACTTTTAGAATTACCAGATTTTTTAGATTTATAATGAAAGCTGGCAAAACTTCATTCAAAATCCCAAATCACACTTGACATCATATTGCTGTAAATAACACAGTCACATAAGTTTTTCATCAGGAATCAGGCATTATTATAATCTCACCTGGCTAGGTTTCATTTTTGAAGGTACAAAATATATAATCACCATTTGTCATGGCTTGCTATAATTAACTGCTCAATGACATTCTCAGCCAGTAGACTATTATCTAAGCAACAGCCTGGTATATGGTATCAATAAATCACTAAACCAGCAATGAGTAAAGATTATTTTATATATTGCCACAAAATTATCATTAATGCATGAGCACTATAAAATAACTTGTAGTCAAATTTACAGTAATCTCACCCGTTACAATATGAACACTGCAGCATGTAAAGTTTTACTACCAAAACTTCAACATGATATGACATGACAATGAGATAGTTAAATACAAGACAACTAGATATTTGAGCTCTCAATTAGACTGCTGCTACTTTCTTCTTGTAAAAATAGTTTTTATCATTACTTTTTATCCTAGTTTTATCATTGTTGTAGTTATTACTGTTAGTGCCTAGATCAGACCTGGATAGACACTTTATAAATTGTTATCTATTATTCTTATTAAGTATGGTGAATTTGTAATTGAAAAAAAACAACAATCCAAGTTACAAAAGCAGATCATTATGACCACAGGAAGCCCAATCTACAGAGCCAAAATGATGCTATCAATAATGAACAATAACAAGTCTAGCAAAATACAAGAGAGAGACAATGATGTGTACCAGTTATAGTAGTGTTCTCAAGAGATTTTAAAGCTGCAGGCAGCCAAGAATGTGAAGTAACTGGCACTTGCCAATCATTTTTACAAAAGAGCTGAGAAAACAGGATAATGTGGAATAATGCTGATCAATCATGCATGGATTAGCTTTATACTATTAGGCACTATCAAACTGAAACCGAAACTGAAACTAAAATACATATTCATCCACAGAACCCCTTTTGAAAACTCCAAGTAGTGATTACAATACTAACTCTAAGCCATATTATACCAGTTTCTGAACTTTGATTTATAATGATATAAACTTACTGCATGACATTTTTGTGACATATTAATTTTGTGATTTTGGAGGTTGCATAATTTTCAACACTTTATTTCTGATTTGGTGAAAAAGTCACATTATAAATCATGTTATGTTCACAACACTTATTTTTGAGATATATATTAATTTCACCATTTTTTTCAAACATGAAATTCACTAAATTAAAGTGCTGCAAAAATTTCATGGATTAAGGTAACAAAACTGTAACTTTGCAAAAGATATAAAATGGTTCCATTAAGCATAATGCTTATAATTGATAGATCTTTTGCATAATTACAATCCTTCACTTTCTACTGGTAAATGATAGTGATTACCTGTATCTATATTTTCTAGGACTCCGCCTTCGATCTCTTGTATTGTGATAATATGGGCAGGCATAACCTTGACGACACAAGCGAGGAGGTTTTTTACATTGCTCAGTTTTATAATTAGACAGCACAAAATTGGTATCTATGGGAACAAATATTGCACAAAGTTAATAATAAGTTAATAACAAAGTTAATAATGAAGTTTAACAATTCATTTCTCAATCAACAAAAAATACCTCATTAAGGAAGTACTTCAAGAAATACACCAGTATCAATACAATGTAAAGTACATGAATCATGATCATTCTATTGTCTGATGTACAAATCAAATTGAAATATGAAACGCTTTGACATAATGACAAGACTTGCTACAGCAACTCACAGAAAACTGAGTTATATTTGTTTCTAAGTGGTGTATATTAAAAAGGTTAAAAGATTGCAGGCCACATATATATTTTCTCCAAACTGTGATAAGACAATACACTATTTCATCAATAATGGATGCAGTGAAGTGAAACTACTTGTTTAAGGAAGAAAATAACTTCGAGAAAGTTTCTAGGAAAAGAAATATCTGGATAACATTTTTGTTATTTCCAAGAATAAAAACAATGATCGATACGATTTATGTTTGAATTTTCGGCTCCAAAGAGTCATTGAAAATAAAATTTGGGCTGCCAATATTTTGGTAAAAAAATAAATCGTTGGATTACCTGATTTGAAGGTCCCGTTATTATTCTAATGGAAAGATCTGTGACACCTTTGATACTCAGAATAACTGAAATCCGTGGGAGAAAGGGCATCAAACCGCAAAGTGTTATCAAAACACACACATGGAAAAAATTTTCCCTCTCAGCAAACGAAAGTTCGCGAAAAAAAATTCTCCAAAACGGCCAAATAATCGTACAAGTTAAACTCCAATGTACAAACCTTGCCATCTTGGATCCTCCATCACAGCCTTGTTCTCTCCAGCTTGTTGGCCTTCGACGTCTTCTTTTTCCATAGCTTGTAGTTCCCTAACATCGTAAACTGGTTGTCTAAGATCGTGTGGTCCGTGTGCGAAGGCACAGTGAGGTCCATTTTTTACACAATATCCTCGTGAATCGGTCTCGTAGACGCAGGTAGCAGTCTTGTAGTAGCGAAGGTGATAGCGACGTTCAACATCGCCAGCAACTCGATGTAAATACGGACAGCTAGTAAATACAACGAAAATCCCATATAAAACCCAGCTAGCTATCCAAAATAAACAAATTGAAAACCAAAATGAGAAAAATAATCATGTAAACAAGAGAAAGTAAATATGACAAGAAAAAAAAATGGATGCCAGTTGACCAGGACTTACTCGTCTCCCGAAGGGCAAATTCCCGTCGTTTCGTCATATTGAGTGCAGTAAACATCAGGACTATAATTAAACGTTCCATCTCTTTTTTTCCTTGGCCTTCTCCGTCTTTGATTCATAAAATGCCAGTGAAAACAAGTGAAAGGTCTGTGAGCTGTACATTTGTGCTGGAGGAAAAGAGGACACTGCTCCACTCGAAACTCCTTCAAGTACCTAAGTTTGAGGAAGCATAACAAATTTCTCAGAGCCTGCATCGGGAATGTCTTACAGCAGGAAGAGACTTCGATTACTCACGTATAGTGGAAGGGTTTCTCTGGTTGGGTTTGGAGAGAGGAAGGTAGTCTGGATTCAGTCGAACCAGAGGCTGTAGTGGAAGTCATTACAGCCTCCGACGACGACATGTTGTTTTGGGGAATCGGGAACCCGAAAAAACCAAACGCGCGCGCATCACAACATAGACAAACCATTGCATTCTGGGATACCCGTCCATTCTGATTGGCTAGAAACCGTCACGTGACTATCCAGACAGAGAAATAATGACGTCAGAGTGGTCGCTTTGTGATTGGCTGATTAGTCGCTGAAACATGACGTTTTTGTGATAGATACACATACCTGGAAAAGTAAACAATATTCCTTGATAAATGATTTTATTGTGATTTCTTACTGACAGAAACTAGATCGACAGCATAGCTGTCGAAATTTGAGAGCCAAATCAATTTTCGTCACTGCAAAAATGTTGTTTTGGTTTAAAAAGCCTTAGCAGAAATAGTCATTTGAAAATGGAAAAAGAAAAAATAAGAATGAAAAGAAAAGAAACATGAAAGATTTATGGCTAAGCGGGTTCGATCATGGATAGCGTTGAATGTACGAAAAGTTATGTACAAAAGTACGAATGTTCGCTTAGGATTCCTGTATAGATACGAGATCGAAAGAGCCTGGATCCCAAAAGTCAGCGGACGGACAGCAACACGTTGGACAGGTTGCTACAGAATATACAAGTTATTTTCCTCCAATTTCAACTCCCAATACAACATATTACGTCATGCAAAGGAATGCAATGAGTTTGGTAGCTTGTTTGCTGAATATTTCTGAAGCAAGAAGTCGGCATATCGTTGAAATGGTTGCCCAGTCTGCAATCAGCATTCCTAGTAGTCACGTGGTATCCAAATGTCCATGTACAGTGCTAAACATTTTCTCTGACTATGACTACAACAGATCTGTCATTACAATAGCAGCTCCTGTTGAAAATATTGAAGAAAGTGTTTACAAAGCCTGTGAAACAGCTTATAATAACATTGACTTGTCTAGACACATAGGAGGGCATCCACGTTTAGGATCAGTTGACCTTGTGCCACTCCACCCTATCCACCCTAGTGTTAGTTTACAAGAATGTGGTCAAATTGCAAGAAAGATTGGACAAAGAATAGTTGAAAACATAACAGGGACGTCAGTATTTTTCTTTGGCCATGCTGATACTCCTCAATGCAGAGGTCTTGTCAGTAGGAGAAAAAGTGTTCATTGGTATAGTGGGAGAGCTGGGATGAGCTTTGATGACATTGGATGGGATATTGGCCCTGCCCCATCACATAGATATGGCTGTACAGGTATTGGTGCAGTACCTTATGTAACTAACTGCAATGTGACTATTAATACTAAAGACCTTGAGTTAGGTCAGAGTATTGCTAAAGCAATACGTGCCACAACACCTGGAGGTTTTCAGGGTGTTCAGTCAATGGCTTTTGAACATGAAGGAATGGTTGAAATTGCTTGTAATGTTGAAGCCTTTGAGGTAAGTTAATCAACCTGATATTGAGCAGCATCTTTGTAATTTAGCTGTTAGGCTACAGTGTGGGTGAAAAGGTCCCCAAATTATTTGCCTTTCTTTTTGGGGGTAGGACTGGTGATCAAGTCAAAAATACAGTGGGAATATGGGGGTGGGGAGGGGGGAATTGTGGCAGGATTAGGATGAAATTGCAGTGAAATAAATAGTGAGATTCAGAGAAAAATAATGCAGGGTGCATGAGCTCGATCTGTTGAGAGCCCTACATATCTTAAGATGCCTCTTTTAGGTAATGGTAGGAAGACATTGATATTGGTTTGCATGGGGGAGGGGGGTGGGTGGGGAGGGGAATACACTCTTATGGAATTGACATGGGTGGTTCGTCATCACACACACACTTAAACATACGTAAATGAACAAACCAATCAAAGATCATGCCAGTGAATAATGATCACATGAAAGAAATTTTCATCTTGTAACCATTTATGTTTATTATTTTTTATTCTATCAATAAATATGCCTAGTCCCCAGGCTATCTCGTCTCTCGTTTCAAAATGTGACATCACAGAGTGACTCCAACGGGAACATGTTCTCTCGCACTTTGCACTTGCCCCAGGACTTGCTTGCGCTCTGTGCTTCAGAGGACGCCTAGGGACTAGGCTGTCAATAAACATAATGATGATAGGAAATAAAATAAAGTTAGTGGCAGGGTGACAGCAACAGTGAGGACAGCTACTGCAGGCCCAACTAGAATATAAAATTAAACTAAGAACAGGTTACAATTATTTATTACTAGCAACACCTGCCACATACAAAGGATTTAGAGTAAGGCTACGTGCTTAAATGTTTGTCTTGTTAAGAATGACCAAGTTTTATGCACATGACCTTGTCTTGATTCTTTTGTATGTGGCAAGTGAAGCATATCTTTGAAGTGGGCTATTGGTGTGATGCATTTGAGGCAAAATAGTTTTGAATGTCATTGAATCATCAGGGTCATAGCATGTTGTTAGTGAAGGGCGGTAGTACTTGTATAATCCAGATTTTAGTGAGCTCAAATTTACTGTTGGTGTCCAATTGAAGGTCTTGAGCTAGGGTGTTCCAGACTCTGGTTGCTTTGGCGACTACACATCCTGTCACTAATTTCTACCAGGTGCAAGGCAGGAGTTCATTTGAGGTTTCTGGAATTTGAGTGAAATAACCCAGTGGGCAAAAACTTAATTCAGAAGGGGACTTAGTTTATTAGTCCAAGACTTAGGTGACTTTACAAGGGAGAGGTTCATGTCTGTTGCTGTGCACAACTGTCACATTTCAGCTTCTTTTTATATAATCGCTGTAGCTCTATGTATAATATTTAAAACCCCACCTATAGAAAAGTACTGAATGAGGGATTGGTAGAGGGTGCAATGTTCCCAATGGACGATTGGTTAAGACACATGTAGTGATGTTCATAGATAAAATATTTCATAAATTTATTCTTGACATTTTTTACTAATGTAGAGTACTTCCAGAAAATATCCATACCCCACCACGGAGGGAATTTGTAAATGGACCCCCCCTATCCTCTGGAACTTCTGTTTTGCTTCCATACAAACTCTGTAATTTTGTTCTTTCTCTGACCCCCCTCTCCTCCAGAATTTCTAATTCCCTCCATGGTAGGGGCATGGATATTTTCTAGAACTACACAATTTTAATACATCCATCATGGGCCTGATATTGAAGCAATTATATACATCACTACATGTCTCTTAGCTACAGGCTATGAGCCTGGGCTGCCTCTATATATGAACAGACTGTTTAATTTTTTAACTTCTAAATGGTAAATTTGATGATGGTGTCCTCCCATAGTGTCTTTCAGCTGATGGTAAGTTTCAATACACTGGTGCAGATGAAATTGAAGATAAGGTGAAACAACTGGCAAGTAGAGTTGGAGTCAAGACATTTGGTACTAAAATAGTTGGATTTACTCCAGAGGATGCTTATGTGAAAGCAGTAGATGCTCTAAAGAATGGCAATGCTGATGTATGGAAGACTGCAGGATATAATATTAGAATGTAAAGAGTATGAACTAGTTTGCAAGAGATAATTATAAAGCTACAAGATAAATATTGATATAATAATATTATTTGTATATGAACTGGATATAAAAAGTGGTATAAATTATTTGATAAGAAAACATGATCATAATCACTGATATTTGTGGCAATGGTCTGATAATTCTAAAAATTTTACATTTTTATTTGGATTCACCCATTTACCTCCATTTAGTTGATTTATTTTTTTAATGTCTCCACTCTGACATTTTCTAATAAATAAGCCCTCACACACAGCAATACCTGTATTTTTCTCTTTATGTACAGTATATGCATGGTTAGCCTTGCATTTGAGCAAACCCTTAGTTAGGTTAGTCTGGACAAACCTATTAGCAACCAAGGGTTTGTTCCAATGCAATGCAGGCTGATCTAGTATATGGTTAGTTTCTTTGCAGCTGTACTCACACAGTGTTTCGTCTGACAGAACATTGAGTGATAGCAATCTCCGATCCGGCTGTAAAGGAGACTGGTAATATGGTCACAGGTAACCCAAGCTCCGTGTCAGTGAACTATAAGAGAATGTATGGGGTTTTTCAATACAACATTTTCAATAGAAATATTCGAATAAAATTGACCTTTCTTACATGTTGTCTTTGTGTGTCCTTTGGGGATGCCTATATTGACTTTTGGTAATTTTCGTCCCCCTTGCAATAGGGTCCCTTGCAATAGGATCACTGACACAGAGCTTGGGTTACCTGTGATATGGTATGCGAATGGAGTACTTCTTGCAATATTTTTTTGGTGTGTTGCCTGGTTCCTCAAATCCTGCAGAGATACCTCAAATCCTGAGATACCTCAAATCCTGAGATAAATCAACATGTGAGTTGAGTGTTGTATGCAAAATATTTAATATGTAGAGCACTAGAGGTAGGTGTGTGTGGAGAAAAGTTGGAGATATTTTAATAATAGTATGTGTTTGCTACTCTGAAACAGTGAGTATAAAATATAAAAAAATATTATTATTATATTATTATATATATATATATTATATATTATTACTATCATTATTATATTATATTATTATATATATTATATATATTATTATTATATTATTATTATTAGTTATTTATTTATTTTAAATATATACTTTCACTTTCCTGTTGGAGCGTGTATGATCCTTCAATCCTTCAACTGTCATATTTTAAAGAAACCAAAACAAATAGGCCTCCATCTGTAATTTTTGACTCGCAATGACACTTCGATCTGTCGAGCGATATCCACGAGTTTTATGGGTGCCTGTGTCTAACTCGTTCCCAGTTCTTTTCAGTTTTTGTGTTATTCAAACACGTGCAAAGAACGGTGCAAGTGACAGAGTGTGTGTTTGTTGATTTTCGCTCAATAATTCAGAAAAGGTAAATTTTTCTACTCTCCTGAGCTTTATTATTGTATCCTGTCTTATGGATTCCAATCTGGAAGAAGAAGAAAGCGCTGAACGAATCGTAGAAGACGCAATACACAACCAATCGACTTGTCTTTCACTGGCATCTCTTGATTTACAAGATATTCCCGCCAGTATTTTTGCGCAGGTACAGTCAATAGCGAGTCTGAAGATATTAAAGCTGGAATACAACGATTTACTTTCTCTCCCAGATGAGATTGGACAGCTTTCTTCCCTTGAAGAAGTCCACCTAACCGGCAACAAGCTCGATGCTTTACCAGACACTGTTGGACAACTCACGAATCTAAAGTTGATAAACTTGAATGAAAACAATCTAGAACAACTACCAGAAACCTTTAGCAGACTTCAAAATCTTCAAGTCCTAAATGCTGTTGGTAATCAGCTAGAAGCCTGGCCAGAGGAATTTGGTTTGGGACTGAGTTGCATCACAGAGTTGAGAGCTGATGAAAATTTGTTGAAGAATTTGCCTGAAAGTTTTTCTTGTCTTTCCAAGCTTAAAGTGTTAGAACTTTCTGATAATAAGCTTACTAAACTGCCAGCAAGAATTGGAGATTTGCAAGAGTTACGCATTCTTAATTTGAGTCAAAATAGCATCAAAGAATTACCTGAGTCATTTAGTGAGTTGAGTTGTCTTACCAGCCTTGATATTACAGACAACCACATGGAGTTCCTGCCCAATGAATTCAAGTCGGCAGAAAAACTGCAGTATTTTTATGCTGTGAACAACCTGTTTAACACTCTTCCGTCTTGGTTTGAAAAGTTGTTTTGTATAGTTGAATTGAATCTATCCAACAATGAACTTAGTGGCATGGCATTGCCAGAAACATTTGGTACAACATCTGGAAAAACCTTGGTATCTTTAGATTTGTCTGGAAATAAAATGACAGATTTGCCAGACTCAATTGGAAATCTAAAAATGCTTGAAACCCTTCATCTTGGAAGCACAATTTGTGAGCTTGAGCGTAAGGCATTTCAGAATGGTAACTGGTTACCGAGGTTACCAGATAGCTTTGGTCAAATATCTGCACTAACGACATTACATCTTGATGAAAACCAGCTTGTTTGTCTCCCAGAAAGTTTTGGAAACCTTAGCTGTCTTGAATGGTTAGATGTTTCACAGAACCGTATCACTGAACTTCCCAAGTCCTTTTGTGCTCTCAAAAATCTTTGGTTTTTGCAGTTTTCCAAAAACAACCTTGAAAGATTGCCTGAAGATTTTGGTAACCTAAGTAGTCTAGTAGAGCTAAAACTTGACAGTAATAGCCTTGCTAACTTACCTGATTCATTTGCTAAGTTACAAAATATTCAGTTGTTGGATTTGTTTCGTAATCGTTTAACTGAAATCCCAAAAGTGCTTCTTAAACTGAAGAAACTTCAAAGACTAGACCTTGATGGAAATAACCTGAAGATTAAAGAAGATAAAGTACCCAAACTCACAACAAATGTAAGAAGCCGTAGTGTCACTTTGAGTGATAAAATAATTATACTTATAAAATTAGTGACTGTCTTTCAGGCAATGTTCAATGTCACTTGTATTCCGACTCATCCCATCTGGGGCTGCTACAGTTTGGGGGTTAGGATTGGGTGGGTGGGGTCATTGAAGTAATGATATTTGAACAAGTCCATTCAAAATGGAGTATGTGATCTCTGACTAAGTCTTGAATTCTCCTTTGAACTTAAGGGGCTGTTCACACTGAAATCAGTTCAGCTGGATTGATCCGAGAAAGATCTACAGATCGATCCGAGATTGATCTCAGTCCAGTTGCATTAAAAAAAAGTTTAAAAAAAAAATTAGGGAGACTGTAGCAAAAGCATTTGCAAATTTATCTGGATTAGTGTGGAAGAGGTCTGTTTACAACACAGCGTTCAGTACATGGTGAAATTGTAATAGCTCTGTAAGGTAGCCTATTCTGGCAACGAAGTTTGACTTTGGCTGTATCTTATCTATTGCTACATATCTGTCTATTGGAAAAAAACTCTTTAGTGGTCACTCAAGGGAGCACAACAGTCTGTTGTTTTAGTCTGTTGTTGTTCGCGTTCGTTGAGTCGCCATCTTTTTTTTAGGTCTATTCACTGACAAATGTATGTGCGGAGGAAACTCCTAGCCCCATCGGGGCTCGCTCAGCGCAATGCTGCACCTGCACGTTTGTCAGCGGATAGACCTAAAAAAAAAGATGGCAACTCAACAACAACAGACTAAAACAACAGACTGCTGTGCTCCCTTGGATCACTTAGAAAACATCAATAAGTTAACAATAATGATACTTATCTCATTGCTATTTGTGTCCTTATTTAGGTACAGTATGCACCAAGAAATCCTAAGCTTGAAGACAGTTGGCGAGGCAAAATTAGAGAAGACAAGAAGGAACATTTTAAACTTGAATCTAAGAAACAAAGCATTACAGATTTGATAGAAAAGGCTGAGCTTGAAGAGAAGGTGGAAGACGATGACTACAATGAGGAATTTACATACAGTGAAAGGGTATTGGAATTGGCTATGAAGAGAGGTCTTTCCATCTGGAAATCACATACAGGTAGATGTACAAAACAGTCTTACATTACGGGCCTTCTGTGGGTCATGGCGTGATAGGGAGCTACAGTAACCCCGGGGGGGGGATTCCATTGTCAAAGGATCGGGTATGCTCGTCGTATCTCTTAGGGGTGAAAATCAGCGATTTGGTATCTTTTAGGGTGTTAAAATTGAAGTTTAGAGTTTTAGCATTTCCTGGTATCATTTAGGGTATCAAAAGAGCCCATCGCTTATAATATCTTGTTCTCAAACGGAAGAATTTTGCCCAACAAAAGCATGTCGATCGTCCAATTTTGTGCTCATAATAATAATGTTCGTTGGCTTGTTATCGCTGGTATCTCTTAGGGGTTAAAAAATCGTCCGGCCACGCCCTTTTAAAAAGACTTCCGGTATCTTTTAGGGGTATTTTTGAAAATTTCCGACGAGCATACCCGATCGTTTTACAATGGAGTCCCCCCCCCCGGGACAGTAACCTGCATGTCTGGCTCTAAAAAGAAGAGGAAAGGGAGGAGGAAGGAAAATCTGCCCACAACCCTTAATGGCCCATTACCAACCATTTACTGACACCTTAGCAACCATTTACTGATGTGCCTTAGCAACCATCTACTGACACCTTAGCTGACCATTTACTGACACCTTAGCAACTACTTACTGATACCTTAGCAACCACTTTCTAATACCTTACCAACCATTTACCTCACCTTACCAACCACTTACTGACACATTACCAACAACTTCACCTTACCAACCACTTATGATACCTTACCAATCACTTACTGACATCTTACCAACCACTTACTGACACCTTACCAACCACTTACTGGTACCTTTCCAACCATTTACCTACACCTTACCAACCACTTACTGACACCTTACCAACCACCTACTGACAACTTACCAACCACTTACTGACACCTTAGCAACCACTTACTGACACCTTAGCAACCACTTACTGACAACTTACCAACCACTTACTGACAGCTTACCTGAATAGATTTTTCTGTATATTGTCACAGGACCTGATACAAGGGAGGAAACAGAAGGATATGCACAAAGAGAGGAATCATTCAGATTTGTTCCACATGAAGCAGATACAGTTTGTGAAATATTTGAAGATGTTACAGACCAAAATGACAATGATAGCACAGTGTTACAGCAGGTTTGTGGATCTCTTGTTAGTGATGATTGGGATAAAGAGGCCAGTGAAGTACTACAGCAAAGGTTTGGCAACATCAAAGGAATCAAGAACACACAGAAAAGTATTTCTATAAGAAACCAACTGCAAGATATTCTGTATTCATACCCCCCTGCTCAACAAGCCTACACCAAGAGTGCTATGCATTACTCTATCTACAGAAAGTCTGTACCTGTATCTACTTTGACAAATATTAAAATCATCAATGATGAAACTGGACAGTTTGATGATGCTGATGATTGTTAAAGGAAACATTGGCCCAAGAAAATGTCTACTTGTGATAGATTAATTCAGTGAAGCTGCATAATAGTCCAGTTCTGAAATATGTTGCACCAGTCACATTCAAAGGAATTAAAACAAGGGGACATACATAAAGTTCATAAAACTTTTGTCTAGTTACAAATGACTAAACTTTATGCTTGGAGCTTTGTCTCTATTCCTTTATATGTGGTGAGTGAAGCATATCTTGGAAGTTGGTGATTAAATACTGTTGTTTATCAGAAATCAGCTCTTTTTTTGGTTGAATGAGTTTATTAGAAGCCACAACGATTGTACAAGATGAACAATGTACAAGACTAAACAATGTCTGTACTAACTGTTCTTTCAGGGATTTTCCTATGTACGATGTGATGGTACAATTTACTACAACAAAGAATCTACAACAAACAGACTTATAGCAAGCGTTATTTTTTTTTGGGGGGGGGGGGGGGGTTCACTCCTTTACAAACCCGTTGTGCGCTACAATATCTTTGAATATTTCTGCTGATTTCTTGGGAGTTCTTGTCCTTAATTTGTCTTCAAAATCCACACTGTACAGACCAAACCTAAACTGGTATCCATCATTCCATTCAAAGTTATCCATTATTGACCACGCAAAATAACCCTTCAGTTTTACACCATCAATTGTACAAGCCTTTAGTGCTTCATTTAGATATCTTTGGATGTAGTAAACTCTATCAGTATCATTTAGTGCTTCTTTGCCCTCGAGGTTGTCTTCTCCATAACAGCTAAACCCATTTTCTGTGATCATGATTGGTGGGTCGTCGTAGTTGTCTTTGATCCAGACAAGAAGTTTACGTATCCCATATGGTGTGCAATACAACCAGTCAGGGGCACCTACAGTAGAAATACGGATCTGAATAATATCCAAGTATAGCCATGGGTTAAAGTAGTTTGTATGGGCTTGGCCTTAATGACTGTCAATTAAATGCCGGTAGAGTGATCGCACTTAATCCGTGAAATTGTGTTAGCTAAATAGTGCAAAATAGCGTTATTAAACAATGGAAAACGAAGGATTTATACTTTTTAGTACTAGTTAGATTTTGTACATTTTCACGGGTTAAGTGTGATCACTCTAATGCGTGTTCTAATAAGTCAAAGGTAAAGAGTCCTAATTTAACGTCGGTAGCTCGTAATAGTCGCAAATTGACTAATAAATTTGAGGTCGGCGGTGCGCGTATTTTAGGATGCGTGTGCCCTTTCAAAAGAAATTTTAAACGAAGAAATGGAATTGGATTGAACAGAAATTGAATTACATAAAAGAAAACCCTGTCGGCTGTGCCGTGCAGTTTTGATCAGAACCGCCCGCATCGCGTCTTACTTCTAACCCTTTTTTCAAATTTAATTTGAGATCAATTTATGTGTGCTCTAAACTGCACTCATATTCATTTTTTTATTTCTTTGGTACTTGACAGCTTGCATGCATCAATTGGTAATTCAGCTCTTTCTCATTGGAAACTCAGTTGCATGTAGAGCAAGGATGAGACAGTTGGTGCGAGAAGTCCCGAGTTCGATCCCCAGTGACTTCACATCCTTGTTTCGACTTCTTTCCTTTCCGTGTAGCTTTAATTAGCTTTAAATACCCTTAAAATGGAGCACTGATGGAGAGAGGGGGTAGAGGGCGCACCTTCGAACGCTTGATACATGAGCCTCTGGCTCGGGAGACTGGGTAACCACTCCCCGCGATTTCGAAGTAAAACATTAGCCTTTGCCTTTTTTTGTGTGTTTATGTAAATGCGAACAACTGATGTTAAGGAGAGGGGACAGCTGGGGAGCACAAGAAGAAAATGACACCACTTTTCATTCCGATCCCGTTTCCGTTTCCCTCCCCCTCCCCCACTGCTAGTGGAGTGTTGCCAACTACGTCGAACAAGGCTATGTAGATTCGTATTGACCAGAATTACTTGGAACGTTGTCAACCAGTCGACTCATTTACTATCTAGCACTAACCTCTCATCCAATGTGACTTCCTTGATTTAATAAGTTCTTGATCAGTTTCATAATCCCATTCAGTGTTGGGGTTACTTGATAATTCTGCGTTGTGCTCAACCACAGTTGCTGAATAGAAGTTGAGAGCCACGAAATCTGCTGTACCTTTGACAAAGTTCACTTCTTCTGCACTAAAACTTGGCAACCTTGAAACCGAAAGAGAATCCAGTTAAGCCTGGTTTTCACTAGCGACATTAGCATAAGCAACATACGCAGACTCATGCAGTAATGTACTATTAGCAGTGCTTGTCTTTTCACTAGCGACATTAGCATAAGCATAAGCAACATACGCAGACTCAGTATTGCATTTATCACATTGGCATATGTGTGAGGAAAGACAAGAACTGCTAATGAGCATTGCCTTACTGAGTCTGCGACTCTCAGTAGAGTAATTGTCGAAGAAGCTGTGTTCCGTTGGCAGTGACTCGGTTCTGATTGGTCAACGCGTTGATGTCTTATCCAATCAAAGCACTGCGGGACACGACACTGTATGTACTTTTGCCCGCGGTCAAAAGAAAACTTTAACGCACGCTCTCGATCGAGACCATGAACCATAGCGGTGTGAGCTGGTAATTCTTGCAATTTGTATACCAAATACTGGCCAGGTTCACACTAGGGGCGGAAGCATATAAGCAACCAATACAGACTCGTTACTGTACTGCTCATTAGCAGAGTTTATCTATTCTCACACCTATGTGATTTAGATTTTAACAGGTTTTATGACGTGTGTCTAGAAGAAAAAAAAAACAACAACACAAAACAAAAACTAAAACAAAACAAAATCGGTTAAGACCTGCAAAAATGTAACGTATGTAAATTCCGTTCACCTGCATGGTAAGCCTTTGGCTTGGCATTTTTCTTCAATGCTCTTCTTCATGACTTCTGGATAGTCTCCTTTAAGAACTGGATGGGCCATCCATCCAAAATACCACTGAATACCTCGATATGCCGCTTGAATGTCTGCTTGGCTGTCAGTCTTGGGATCAAAGTATTGAGAGTTCAAGACAATAGTTATTTGACCCCCTTGATTTTCACGGAATTCCTCGTCATAAATGTGCCATGCTTTAGCATGAGCCAAGAGCATGTTATGGCCGGCTGAAAGAATGCGTAATGAGTAAAAGTCATTAAGAGAAGTACCGTCTACTACTGGTAGAAAGTGAAGATTGAAGTCAATACGAGAGAGGTGATTTTACATATATGACGCTGTAAATTGAGTGCTTGTGGCAGGAGAGGGAGGGGAGCTGAGGGTAATTTTCAACGTAAATGCGCGTTTGCATTTTATAAGGTAAACAATGCATGACGCGAGCGTGTCTCTCTCCACACGCCACCTTTACTGAAAGCTAAATATTTGTTCTGATTGATCAGGAAGACCTGAAAATAACAGGCACTGTGAGAATTGGATTTCATTAGTACATGTACTGACTAAACAATTACATAGTGAAAAATTACTTGTATTAAAGGCTTGTTAGACTGGACTTCCCATAGCTATGCTAGCTCTAGCTAGCTCAGGGAGTGCGCGCCATCTGGGTACAATTTTTTGTAGGTTAATTAAAGCTGAATGGAGTGAAGTTCAATCAAGAGGAGTCAAACCCTGAAGCCTGCTCTCGCTCAGAAGGCGCACTAACCAGTCTAACCAGCTAAGCCATCCTTGCTCAAATACGAAAACAGCTCTAATGTCTACAATCTCAGTTATAAATGACTGAATCAGTCGGAGGTGAGAACAATTTGCTGTCCTCTTCCCCTTTCATTGTTGCTCGTAGAGTCTAGATTTTGTAGCGCGCAGTCCAAAGTACCTTTTGCGCACGCTCCAACATTGGGTTAGGAGAACGTGTGGGAGGTGATTCTGGATTACCGTGGAAGACGTAGCAAAAATGTTCTCATATCGAGAAGCCCGAGTACACGCATACCTTTGTAAGGGCCTTCAGCCATGTCACGAATCCCTGGTGGAAACGTTCCATTGCCATAAGAACACAAAGCTTCCTCGTGCGGTTCATTAATTGTAAACCACAACTTCACATCGCTACCGAACTCCTGAAAACAAGTTCTTGCATAATCACCAAACTTGTCAGCAATTTCTGGGTTTAACCAGCCACCGACATCTTGTAGAGCTTGAGGCATGTCGAAGTGGTAGAGCGTGACAGCCGGTTGGACATTGTTGGCAAGAAGTTTCTTGATCAGTTTCTTGTAATACTCCAAGCCCAGAACATTAACTTGACTTGTATCACCTCGAGGCAAAACTCGAGACCAAGAAATCGAGAATCGATAATGGTTAACACCGAGGTTTGTCAATAAAGTGACATCGTCGTCTATCTTGTGGTAACTATCGCATGCGATGTCGCCGGTTTGATCCTTATGGACATTGCCTTGTTGATGAGTAAACGTGTCCCAAATACTTGGACCTTTACCGTCTTCATTCCAACCACCTTCGATCTGATAAGCAGCTGATGCAGCTCCCCAAATGAAATCGTCTGGGAATTTGTCATAATGAAAGCTGCCTTCATCTTGATCCATGTTTGCAGGACTATTTTAATATTGCGTGACAACCAAAGATGCCACTGGCATCTGTAAAACCTGGACTGGACTCAAAACCGGATTGCACTGGACTGGACTGGACCAAGGGTCCACGGACTCCCGAAAGAGTCAGTGGAGACATAGAGTCCGCGGACTCTAAAATAGCGGAAATTTCATCTATTGACGTATATATAAGAAATATATATAAAAGAAAATGAATGTCCAGAGGAAGGTCCATAACAAATCCGTGGCACATTCAGATATTTGGTTTTTCTACTCTTCACTGCAGTAGAAAATAGGTACATACGTAGCTATTAGAGTGGATTTTGTATGACTGTGAAAACGGCACCGCACGGTCACGGCAGGAATTTCGAATGTTTTTAGTTTTATAAACATCACGACACTGACACGGTTATGGCACGGCGCGGTCCGTTTCACACTCATATGAAATCTGCTCTAGTTATTTTAGACACTGTTTGAACAACAGAATATGTTAATGAGTCAATGGTGCAAACTTCTATGAAAAGCTGAGATAAACCTTTTTTATTAATGGACTTTTTTTCTATTCCTTACATTTTATTTTTCTATTTGAGCTATTTGCCGTTGTGTATTTTCCATTTGCCTATTTTCTATTGGCCGATTTCTATTTGTCTATTTCCTTTATGTCTCATTTTCCTCTGTTTTTCTTGAAAATGTCTAACTTATAACAGTTAGGATCTATACTGAAATTATATCATATATAAATAGTAAAATGAAGCATTAATGTACAATTCACTTGCTCCTCCATCTCATTCTCAATCGTTCTCTACTGTGGCCGTAACCGATTTTGATCGTACGTCGTCCCCCTTTAATAGACAGGCTCGTAACATGGTATATGGGATCAGGGATCAAGCCCCAAATTATGGTCAGGATCAGAGATCAGAGGCCAGAGCTCAGGGATCCTGAAATGGGTTGGATCAAGGATCAGGGACATTGGGTCAGGATTAGGGATCAGCTAATTTTTTTGCACCAAGGATCAGGGATGAAACATTTCTAAAAATATGGGCTCAGGGATCAAAATTTCCGTAAAAACCCGGGATCAGTGAGACGAAAATATACCATGTTACGAGCCTGTAATAGAAGTCACAAAGATTGTACTCGCCATCTATTAGGGATCTATTTCTTTATTTTCTTACCTATGCACGATGTGATGTAGCCTGCGTAGCGGCCCTGGGGAGGGCAGGGCAAGGGGAGAGGGAAGGGGGACTGCGGAGGAGGGGGGGGGGGGGGGGGCTGTGATGTTACAACTTACTATTACAAAGAAACTAATAATCAGCATTGTAATGTTACATACAGAAATAATCTTTATTGACACACGATACCTAAATAAAGCTAAGAAGCTTGTGGGGTCGTGTATAAATAGAAACAATACTTATTAATTAAGTTCAAACAATTAAGGGTTTCACTCCTTTACAAACCCATTGTGTGCTACAATATCTTTGAATGTTTCTGCTGATTTCTTGGGAGTTCTTGTTCTCAATTTGTCTTCAAAATCCACCCTGTACAGACCAAACCTGAACTGGTATCCAGAACTCCATTCAAAGTTATCCATTATCGACCACACAAAATAACCCTTCAGTTTTACACCATCAATTGTACAAGCCTTTAGAGCTTCATTTAGATATCTTTGGATGTAGTAAACTCTATCAGTATCATTCAGTGCTTCTTTGCCCTCGAGGTTGTCTTCTCCATAACAACTAAACCCATTTTCTGTGATCATGATTGGTGGGTCATCGTAGTTGTCTTTGATCCAGACAAGAAGTTTACGTATCCCATATGGTGTGCTGTACAACCAGCCAGGGGCACCTACAGTAGAAATATGGATCTGAATAAATATCCTATGTAGCCATAAAGACTACATGGAGGTCTACTTGACTTTTAAAGCGCGCTTAGCTTTGTGTACATACAGGACGCATATATGATGCATGCTCTATAAGAGGAAACAGCACGCTAGTGCACTGTTTATCGAACGTTTTAACAAACCCTGTCCGCTTTCCTAGTTTTAGATTTATCACAACACTTGAGAAGCTCTCAAACGCACAACGCTTTGCAACATGTTTCAGTCTAACATCAGTGATTTCTGCTAACAACCCATGCGTACTCTAGAAGTACACAGCACTCACGCGTTTGCTGTTACTTCAATATTTTGTACTTTTTCATCTGAACGTGTTTTCATCCGCTAGTGATTTGTTTCCAGCTTTTACCCACTCGGAAAGTTAGATGTGGGTAGGAACAGGGAGACAAAGGAGAAAGTGACTCTCCTCCACTTTTAGTGCCAGCTAACCCCTTCCCCTTAGGGCGAACCTACGAAGGGACCTGTTAGAAGGCTATTTACTTAAGGTCACAATGACAAGAATCATTGGGAGTTGTCAGCCCAATTAATTACCAAGCCAACCCGTGGCTTTCTTAGGTTACTTGGAATCATTTACTGATTAAACATTTATGTCTACTAAGTGTCTAACCTCTCATCCAATGTGGCTTCCTTGATTTAATAAGTTCTTGATCAGTTTCATAACCCCATTCAGTGTTGGGGTTACTTGATAGATCTGCGTTGTGCTCAACCATAGTTGCAAAATAGAAGTTGAGAGCCACGAAATCTGCGGTACCTTTGACAAAGTTCACTTCTTCTGCACTAAAATTTGGCAACCTTGAAACCGAAAGAGAATCCAGTTAATAGGGAATATGGGTGAGGCTGGGGAAGGGTTGCCGAGCAGAACTCATTCTGAAAGAATGCATGCACCTTCCAAAAACCAAGATTAGTACAACAGTGGACTTTCAGTAGAGCAGTTTTCGTTTGTCAGAAGAAGTCCGTGTCATGCTTTGTTGTATGCATGCAGTAACTCAGCCGGTTCTGATTGGTCAATGGGTTTATGTCGTATCCAATAAAAACGCTGAGACAAAGCACGGCATTGACGTTTGCACGGTCAAACAAAACAAAAGAGAACTAAATTGATTTCGTATCTGCGCATGTGTAATGTCTATAAACTTCCGTTCACCTGCATGGTAAGCCTTTGGCATGACATTTTTCTTCAATGCTCTTCTTCATGACTTCTGGATAGTCTCCTTTCCAAATTGGATGGGCCATCCATCCAAAATACCACTGGAAACCTCGATGTGCTGCTTGAATGTCTGCTTGGCTGTCAGTCTTGGGATCAAAATAATGAGAGTGCAAGACAATAGTTATTTGACCACCTTGACTTGCACGGAATTCCTCGTCATAAATGTGCCATGCTTTAGCATGAGCCAAGAGCATGTTGTGGGCAGCTGAAAGAAATTAAAGCGTAATGGGTAAAAGTCATCCGATCGAGACTAGTAGCCTCTATTATTATTGGTAGGAAGGGTAGATTGATGTCAGCGGGTGACTTTACTACCGGTACCTGCTGTAATTTGAGTGTTTCTGGCAGGGAGATGCAATTTTCAACATGAATGCGCGTCTTATTTTTCTTTGATTAGATAGAATTGAGAAATACATTGAACCAGAGAGACCAGGGATATTAAAGAACTGTGTTTCGATGTAATACTGACGCCTTCTTCAGGTTCAAATGATAGGAATATTAATGTCTAGGACAACAATAGCTATTGTTCGAACACACAGAGCTTGGCTTGCTTGAGACAGAATCAGTTTGAACGCTTAGTTCTGGTTTATGATCACAGGACTGATGTACTGAAACTACGCACTACTTGTGGTAGAAGGCTTCATAGACAAGACTTGGCTATGCTTTCAGGGTGTGCGTACTGCATGTCTGGGTATAGATTTTGTAGAGGGATTAGAGGGATTACAAGGAAGTTGAAATAAGAATGTGAGAACTGCATGACGATGGACCCTACTCTCGTTTAGAAGCCGCACTAACTACCTAATTAAACCATCTTTACTCCCACACGAAATCGTCTCTATACAATCTACCAATGCAGTTATGGCAATTATATATTAACTTTTGCTATGCCCTCCCCACTCCCTTTTAATGTTGCTCGTAAAGCCTAGATTTTGTAGTGCGCAGTCATCCTCGGGGACCCAGGGCGAAGGGGGAGGGGGAGGACCGGAGGGGGAGGGGGAGGGGGAAGGAAAGGAAAAGGGGAAAAGGATGCCCTGGGCATTTGACTACCCCAAACCATTTCCAACGGCAAAACTTAATCCTCTCTCTGATTGGCCTCATTATAATTTAATTATAATGAGGCCAATCAGAAGCATTTGTGCGGTTTAGCTCGATTCGTCTAAAATTACAAGTAAACAAGTTGACCCCACGCATTGCAACACCTCTTAAACAAAGCGAGCGGACACGTGAAAACCTTAAACAGAAACAGAAGCTGGTTGTATCGAAAATTATTCAGAAACAAGATGTGTTTGCAAAGATACCCACAGGATTCGGGAAAAGTTTGACTTTAATACCAAATTTTGCCTGATCTCGGTGTGCAGACTTGACACACAAACATGTTAAACTGTCATAGCATCCAAGCGTTAATTGAGATGTGCCAGATATTTTTGTTATATGACCTTGTTTACGTGGGATATCCCTAATAGGATTAAGTTTTGCCGTTGGAAATGGTTTGGGGTAGTCAAATGCCCAGGGCGTCCTTTTCCCCTTTTCCTTTCCTTCCCCATCCCCCTCCCCCTCCGGTCCTCCCCATCCCCCTTCGCCCTGGGTCCCCGAGGATGGTGCGCAGTGTGTAACAAGCTCCAACATTGGGCTGGAGGGACGTGAGGGAGGTGGTTCTGGATCACCGTGGAAGATTTTTTTTTCTTTTTCTTTCTTTAATTTTTGTTTCTTTTTTATCTCATATCGAGAAGCCCGAATACACTCATACCTTTATAAGGGCCTTCAGCCATATCACGAATCCCTGGTGCAAAACTGCCATTACCATAAGAAAAAACAGCTTCCTCGCGTGGTTCATTAATTGTAAACCACACCTTCACATCGCTACCCAACTCCTGAAAACAAATTCTTGCATAATCACCAAACTTGTCAGCAATTTCTGGGTTTAACCAGCCACCGACATCTTGTAGAGCTTGAGGCATGTCGAAGTGGTAGAGCGTTACAGCCGGTTGGACATTGTTGGCAAGAAGTTTCTTGATCAGTTTCTTGTAATACTCCAAACCCAGAACATTAACTTGACTTGTATCACCTCGAGGCAAAACTCGAGACCAAGAAATCGAGAATCGATAATGGTTGACACCGAGGTTTGTCAATAAAGTGACATCGTCGTCTATCTTGTGGTAACTATCGCATGCGATGTCGCCGGTTTGATCCTTATGGACATTGCCTTGTTGATGAGTAAACGTGTCCCAAATACTTGGACCTTTACCGTCTTCATTCCAACCACCTTCGATCTGATAAGCAGACGATGCAGCTCCCCAAATGAAATCGTCTGGGAATTTGTCGTAAAGAAAGCTGCCTTCCTCTTGATCCATTGTTAAAAACTTATTGTTTGAAGAAGTGGTCAATTGCGTGATCGTGACAATGAAGATGCCACGTATTTCCGCGCCGGTCACGGAAGGTTTTCTTTTTCTTTTTTTTTAACGTAAACCACAGGTAACCCAGGCTATTCACTAAAGAGAACTTGTAATAGATATATTTCTCCATAAACTGAAAAGTTGGAAAATAAGC
Source organism: Telmatactis stephensoni (assembly GCA_029948255.1). Classification (NCBI taxonomy): domain Eukaryota; kingdom Metazoa; phylum Cnidaria; class Anthozoa; order Actiniaria; family Isophelliidae; genus Telmatactis; species Telmatactis stephensoni. Next base: position 26,550 of record JALIZF010001211.1, read on the forward strand.
TCATATAATACTCGATCGCACGCTAGTTGGCTATCGAGGAGGGAGAATTGACCTAATTCATCGTGTGACAACGCTTCGTGACAAACTTCCCAAGCAATGATCTGCTTTATTTTGTTTTGAAACTTGTCGGATTATCGTTATATCTTGTCGGATTATCGTCGTTATATCTGCTTTTGTTTTGAAACCTGTCAGATTAACCTCGTTATTCTAGGATACTACTCACGAATGTTTTAAAGAATGAAAACATTTAAGAAAACGAGTTTGTCACGCATGGTGATTGGGAAAACAATAGGACGCGTGGTGAGGTTTATGCCAACTTACACAGGAAGCCCGCGATTTTGTTTCATTTTCCTTCAAATATTGTTTAAAGTGCCTATAACCTCAAGCCACAAACGATTTCTCTAAAAAGAACTTGGCCTCTTAAACAAAAATGTTTTGAAGAGTTAGTCCTTCAATTTCTTTTGGTCGGGAAAAAGCGTTGCAAATTTGGAGAAAAAGCACATCTGAGTTTGAGCATCCTGTGGAAAAAATTGTGAGAACCCTCGGGGAACTGAGACCCAGTATCGATGACGTATTCTAAAGAATCAAGTACAAGCTCCTGTACTTGTATATTGTTGTTGCTATACACTTTATCTAACTTCTGCTAAAAATTCTACTACCTTTGGTTCCTGCTTTAATCGAGTGTACCACAAACGAAACGACGAGGGATTCTGAATTTTGTGCTCTTTCTTTGAGTCTGAATGCAGTGAATGGACGTTTGTCATTTAATTAATCTACGTCACAATGTGCCTCAATTTACACTGGGGAAAAAATCACATATTTGATTTGATTTTAATTATATTTTCCCAAGATACTCAAATTTAAAAAAGGTGAATTTTCGCTAGGGATTATAGGGACTGGTAGGAGTGTTCTGCGAGCAGCTCAAAACCCTGACCCTATCCCAAACCTAAACTGATTTTGATTTTCTATAGCCTATTAATTCCTCTTCTTTGAGTTCTATTTAGAGAAAACCATATCACTATCCCAAACCAAAACGGTACCCTATCTCAGACTAAAGGACCAATCACAACAAGTTCCAGTGTCATTGGACTTTGAAATGAAATGTATCAGTTTCAAACAAGTCCAAGAATTTTGCAATAAAAAGTACTGCTGTACCCGGGCGGATTTTTCGGGGTATCCACTGATCCATCATGTGGCCAGATTTAACACACTTGATTGGAAGATTACCTCATGAATAATTAACGAGGATTTGAAGCAATTCTCAATTCTAAAAGATGAGAATAGGAAATTTAACTTCAGACTGCTAATTACACTGAAGAAGTTCTTAAAGATTTCTGTATATACAGTGGTGACCCAAGGAACATCGAAAAGTGTCCGATTTATATAAGAGAAGACGTATGAGGTCGGGACCTACAAAACTGTCCGCAATAAGCAGGTGTTTTTATCAATCGGGTGACCATAACGCGGTGTTCCACTGTAGTTTCTGACATTCAAACTCTCTTATCGTTTGCTTGACAGTGTGGGCAAGCTCTGCCTCCCCTCTCCCCTCAGAGCCACCAAGCAGTCTACAAAATTCCCGGCAACAGTTACTTTCCTGATCTTCTCTCGGTCTTAGTTTTGTAGGCTGTTTAGTTCTGGTCGCGTAACGCTTCGTTGCGTGACCAGAACTATATAAAGGTGGCTGCGTTAAGAAACTATTAGCAACCTCCTCCGTCGGTCATGATACCGTGATGATCGAACACCCCCTCCCCCTCCAACTCACCCACGGTCCGAATAAGGACCCCTCCCGAATAAGCCGTCTGCTTTTTTGGATTACCCCCTCCCCCCCAGGCTCCAAGAGCCTTGAGGTAGTGAGTGTTAGTGCCAGTAGACTATGTGATATGCTGCTGTGATTATTATTTAATTAATTAACTTATTTATATATTCATTTATTTCTATATTTCTTTATTCTTTATTCTTTTTTTATTTATTTACTTAATTAAACTTTGCTGTTTTAGAACGAAAATTTAGTTCACTGAAGAGCCGGAGCCACGAATCTAGTGTGTTATAGGCCGATACAACTTTGTGTTAAAGAGAAATAAAACGTATGCACCATTTCAGATTCATTTCTGAATTTTGAATATTAAAGCCCCATGCCTCACTCAAGATCGTTTTTCGAACAATCCCCCTGGGGCACCTATTTGGTCATTTGCGGTAAATATCAAGCTAAAGGAAATATATCCTTCAAATTGCATCGCCGCTTTGTCGTTCGCCGAGATTATCACACGGAGTTCGTAATATAACTGAGGTTTTCAATGGCCTTTGAAGACCAGAGGTTTTATTGCTCATTCTCGGGGTTAATCTTGGCTCTTTTATTTGATATTTTTATATTTTTTTTAGGCTTAATATACTGGGTTCGCGCGAAGCTTAAGAAATAAGAGACAGACAAAAATATCAGAAAGAATTCCTAGAGTGAGTCAAACCCTTTGGTCCCTAGGTTAGTTTTCAAAATGACTGAGTTCCTGATAGTGAAGTCAGTCTTCTAAACAATCCATAAAGACTGAATCAAGCAGTGTTCAAATATTGATGTTTGGATAATCGTTCTTTCTGGGTGCTGATTGGTTGAAATACAAAGACTTCATCAGCTTGACTGACATGTCTCATGTTGGTGTACCTTTTCTGACCTAAGTTATAAATTTATTCGATCACAGTAACCCTTATTATCCCAGTAATATACCCACACCAGTCACCTGTACTACATCCTATTTACTAGATAGCCATTAGTTGACCTGTAAGTTTCATTGAAAGATCTCGCACGGCAAGCTTTATGACGAATAGATGTTAAAAGAAGACGTTGTGAAATCCATGTAATTTGAGATCCCCTTATTCACATATCCCGTATTTAATCTAGTACTAAAGGTTACGTCCCACAACTAACTTTATTGTTTGCGTTAAGGTTTACAACACTGAGGTACAAGTAGTCGGCCATCGTCGATCACACTAACTTACTAGCTGTGCAACATGACTAAAGTAGAAGCAAATGGTGGTGAAATGGGTGAAATCAATGTCACAATAACTGGTCCTGCAGACGAGAAACCTCAAGAGCCCAAAGTGGAGGTACAAGATGATCGTGGTGGCTGGGGCAACAAGATTGAATTCGTTTTAGCTACAGTTGGATACGCTGTTGGTTTAGGCAATGTTTGGCGTTTTCCTTATTTATGTCAGAAGAATGGTGGAGGTATGAAGTTTGTGTAAATTCCAAATTTCGTCATTGCAAATGTTCTTAGGATACTTCACCTTTAGTACATTAGCCACTTCACTTTGCTTGGCGTTCTCTATTTACTCCTCTATGCCAAGTGCGCAACTGAATTAGCTCCAACCTGTTCGCTGTTATACTTCATTCATGACCTTTTAGCAAGGGTAAACTATGTTATGAAAGCAAAAGACAGCCGCAAACGAACTTGCAAACAAATAGAAGCTACAATGAAGCCATCAACTAAATACAAGTAGCGCAGAGCACGAGGCGGTGCGTCCCCCTCGAACTACTAACAGCGAGCTAAACATTTATAAGTAGTAAGTGTAGTGAGCCGGTACCGAAAGACCTGCAGTAATTTTACTGGAATGCCGATGTTATCGTTCGCTTTCAAATGTAAAGGTCTCGGTTATTACAATGTTGCTTTATTATTGTCGTTAAAACAGCTTAATATACTATCATAAATACTAAACTACGCTGTATTTGTAAGACTAGTTGCGACATAGCCTGTGGTTTAGACTGCTTACGGCTACACGTCTTGCTTTCTGACCTTTTTGCTTAATGACAAGTGGAAGTCGTGATTGAGTTCAATACACTACCATGGCATTTACACGTGAAATGGACAACAAGATTATTGTTTGTTTAGTGAATATCATCTGTTGGTGTATATTTGGACAGGATTAGCTCAACTGTGTATTTGTTATTTCTAATATATCTAGTTCAAGTTCACTGAATTACTATTAGGATTTGGCAATTAAGACTGCAGTTATGTGGGTCGTGTGTTGACTAGATTAAGTCTAGCAGGTCGTCGCGTCCCCCTTGTGAAGCTATTCTATTACCGACGAACGTGATTGTCGTACTCGTGCCGTACTTAGACCTTGTCCCCACGATAACCATCAGTAACCGAGAAAACTAGTAAAATATAACAGTAACTGGGCTTCTCTGATTTATTCTTCGATTTCTTTAATAAAAATACATATACCTTGTCCGCTTACTGACAATTAGAAACTTTTTGGCTCGTTCGTCCAAGGTCAAAACAGTGCTTAAGTTAATGATTGATGTAACCTTTGACATCAATGTACACAGCGTGAAATCACATGGTCACAACTCTTTCTGTGCTCACGTATTAATAAATGCAATAGTTTACAACAACTAACGACAAGCCGAGGAAATTAACTGTAAATCTTGGCTACTTCCCGGGCACTGTGTTTTGTCAGTTATCATTTTCCTCGATAGAGCGGGATTAGCCCGTTTCAATTGCAGGAAAATTTAATATGAAGAAATGGTGGGTCATGGTGTCAAAAGTCATCTGAAAAGTTAATTACAATTTCTAATTGAATATAATCGAATACAATTTCGTAATCGTTCGAACTTTCGTTCTTTCAGTTCTAATACTGTCCTCTGTATGATGAATTTTTGATCTTTTTCGTTTAATAAGGAAACACGTGAGGAGTCTGAGGAACTCACACTTCCTGCTGGCATTAATCCCGACGATACTATCGAATTAATTGCCGCACAATGAAAAAATCCCGATCGTAACAAAATTATGAGTTCTACCGCGTTCGATTTTCGAACGAAATCGAACCTAATCAGATGTTCAATCGTACAATTCACAAAGGAAACAGAAAACGAAAAAACAGTTAGCGCATATTGGTAGCAGTATCGAAAACTCGTTTCGCGGGCAAATTTTCTAGATGACTATGTTTGTGTGAATTCGAAAGTCGAACCTCTCGTAATCGACCACCCAAAATGTCAAGTTATGGTCGTTTAAGAGAGGTGGTCGTTTAAGAGAGGTGGTCGCTACGAGAGTAAACACCAGGGGGTCTAAATTTTGTTGAGACATACGTAAACTTCAGATAACTGTCCATTCATATTTTACAGTAATGAGAACCTTTAGTACTGTATTTATTTATTTATGTCAATGTATGACTGCAAGTGTGGAGCTCGCATGGTGAGAGAGAGAAGATCAGGATAGCAAGGGTCGGGAGGGTAAAGACAATAGAAAATATCAAACTATCGGTTGTATAGTGGTCGCGGCTCGCTTACGAGAGTCAGTCGCTTGTAGGAGGTGCCAATTATAGTAATTTGTATGAAAACATTGGGGTTTTTGAAAACTGGTCGCACAAGGGAAGTGGTCGCTTAGGGTAGGTGTTCTCAAGTGGAGGTTTGACTTTATTTGATACTGAATTCAATTACGAACTTTTGATTTGGGTTCAATTAGATGCGTCGGAACAGATTCGGAACAGGTGCATAAAAAGACCGAAGAGGCGTATGAACGACCTGTAGCGCCGTTTATGAATCTCGAATCGCCGCTAAAATGACCACCTGGGGCCCCTTTCTCAAAACACCCGATAATTTTACGGACCCGTTAACCTAAATAAATCGAATAAGTTAACGGGTCCGTAAAGTTATCGGTTTTTTTGAGAAACGGGCCTCTGGAATAATAATACGATAATTGTATATTTATATTCAATTTTTAAATTTTAGATCAAACATGCATATGTAAATATTTTAGATTTTAGTATTTGAGGGTTACAGGTTTGTTAGTGCTACGCACTATTACGTACTACCCTCTCACCGTATCTATCTATCTATCTAACCCTACTACCGACTTAGGACAAATTAAAATGTTGGGGAAAATGTTGATATAAATTCATCATGAATCACAAATACATAATCGCATCATACAACGTTTATTCCCAGACACATCGACCTTTGCGTATTCGGGTACCGTTTAATTGTTGCTCACAATCCTTTTTGAAAGAAGATCTATATTTGGAAACAAATGTTCAAATTAATATCAATGATAGATATCGATTTGTAAAGATCTCAAGGTGTGTTTTTAATTTATTCTGAAGAGCGAAATTTTACTTTTTTCAGGTGATAAAAAGTGCAAATATATAAAGTCAAGTCATTAACGTTCTCCAAATAGAACGACATTAATTTAGCAAATGCATAAATTCTTTTCTCAAGTGAAATACGGATTCTATCGAGCTTCCTGAAAAACTACCATAAACTCTGCAGATTATCACTCCATTCCAAATTTTCCATCCTAGATTATCACTCCATTCCAAATTTTCCATCCTAGATTATCACTCCATTCCAAATTTTTCAAGGGATCACTAGTGGCGATTTGGGGATGCGCAGCGGAGATAATTTAAGTGGTGATTTGCGGATCACTTAATTGGTTGGGATCATGATCACTGGCGTTATACCGATCTTAGCCATGCATCCACGTTTCATAGTTTGTTTTTCATTGTTTGATTTTATTTATCCATTTTTTACTCGAAAGGTGCTTTCTTGATTCCCTACGTATTTTGTCTGTTATTTCTTGGTATACCCATCTTCTTCTTGGAGCTCGCCATTGGTCAAAGCGTTCGTCAAGGGTCCCTTGGTGTATGGAACTACATCCATCCCTACCTAGGAGGGGTAGGGATTGCCAGTATTATGGTCTGTTTTCTAGTTGGTGTATATTATAACATGATTATTGCCTGGTGCTTCTATTATCTCTTTGCTTCATGGCAAAACCCCTTACCATACCACGCTTGTCCAACAATTTCTATCAACGGTACCAATGAGACCGCGTTCTTACCCGAGTGTCAATTGGCTGGTAGGACACAATATTATTGGTACAATACAGCTTTAGGAATTACCTCTGGTATAGAAGAGAGTGGTACTCTCTTATGGCCTATGGTGCTGTGCTTACTACTTGCTTGGTTAGTTGTGTTCTTGTGTATGATGAAAGGCGTACAGACAGCTGGCAAGGTATGTAATGTGCAGTAGACTCAGCTGAACTTAATTCGCGCTTTTCTCTGTAGTGTGATGCACACACGCTAGACGTAGAGCGCTCAAAACGTTTGGGAGTTACAGCCAAGTATTTCTTTTGCATTTTATCTCAGTACAGAGACATAAAAGATCGTTTTATAAAGTTGGTTTTTAAAATGTTTTCGACTTTTTGCATGAGCTTGTCTCTGCCCTCAAATATTATTTTCTTACTAACTAAGTGGGAGGACTTGACTTTGCGCAACAACTTCCGTATAGAATGAAAGAGAACTAAATATTTGTCCGTCCGGATTGACCTAACTCAGTCAATAAGCATTTTATCATATGCCCATATAGCTGTTTTTGACCACTCTATTTCTGTTTTTGGACGCAGTGTTTCGGGTCCAGATAGGGGTTTCTCCGGACCATCTTCGAAAATCCATTTGTGCCCCATCACGTGACTATTTCCAAAGGCACTTGATAGAGTACCTAAATAGATCTTGATATTGTATTTGATTCGATCAGGAAATTAAGAATGCTCATCACTAAAGGTTGAATAGTGTAAAGGGTGTATTCATAGTCCTACGAAAACTGCTCTAACAAATACATTTTGAATTCATTTTAGGCAGTATATTTCACAGCTACGTTCCCATATTTAGTGCTTACTATCTTCTTCTTTCGTGGTGTTACCCTGGAAGGAGCAGGCGATGGTATAGCGCACATGTTTAAACCACAGGTAATGTGAATTTCAATCTAAAGCCTGGTTTCCACGAGCGATGGAAACAACATACGCAGACTCAGTAGTGCACTGTACTATTGTCTTCTATCATGAGGTGAAACATGTGTATGCTGCTTCTGCTTCCGTCGCTCGTGGAAATGAGGCTTAACCGCTTGTCGAAAGGCATTTTCAGTCTTGTTGGAATTTTTATCAGCTGAAAGACAAGTTTTCGATAGAATATTCTAGTGTGGTTGAGAGCACATGGTGGTCAAAAATTTCAGGCAGATAACAATGAGATTCACAGCTGTTTGAAACCCAGCAATTAGCTTGTGTTACCTTTTCAAGTCATTATTTCATTTCATTCCAATTGTTATTGTTTGTATTATTGTTTTGTTTTCTTATTCCAGCTGTTTTCATTTTTGTTTTCTTTGATGCTTTTCCATAGTTCATAGCCGTTTTGTAATTCCACGTTATTTCTAAGTTGCGTTGTTGTCGTTTACTGATTTCATGTTTCATTTCGTGGTCGTTTTTAGATTTCGTAATAAATGTACCTGTTTTTTAATAATTGTTTTTTTTGTGCTTTGTGATTCTCTATTGTTTATTCAGTTGTTGTTGTTGTTTTAGTTTTACAGTATACTTATATGTTTTTTTTCCATTTTTTGTTGTAGATTTCTATTTCTGCATTTTCTGTATTTACATTGTTTCGTTGTTTCTGATCTACATTCAGTGTTTTGCTTTACTGTACTAATTTTCTGAGTTTCCTTTGTTTTACCATTGTTTTGTTGTAGTTTTCCAAACTTCAAAATCCCCAAGTGTGGTTGGAAGCAGCAACTCAGATATTCTACTCACTTGGAGTTGCGTTTGGTGGTTTGATCGCCATGTCTAGTTACAACCCTGTTCATAATAATTGTCGTCGAGATGCCGTAATGGTCTCACTTATCAACTGTGGAACATCAGTATTTGCAAGTATAGTCATCTTTTCCATCTTGGGATTCAAGGTAAACACGCCATCACCACAACACAGCAAACTATAACATAGAGTCTAGACGTGACCACACCCCATCAGCATCCCCGTTATACACTTGTTGGTCTGCCCCCCCCCCTCCCCCCCTCGGAGCCGGTTTCTTGACGTTCGGTCGGGCGTGGCACTTAGTGGGATAGTCCATCAATTTTCACTAACGAGGCTATTGAATATAAAAGAGTGTAAAGGGATGAGTTATAGTTGTCATAGTATTGTTTTACATTTTTACAGGCACACAGATCATTTGAAGATTGCAAAGATGACTTTGCTAAGAATATAACTCTTGCTGTAAACCCAAATCAGACGATAACTGAAGCTTGTGGTGACTTAGAGAAATGGCTATCAGAGGTAACACAATCAACTACTACAGTGAGAACCCGCTCTAACTATCGAACTCACAACAGGAACTAAGAACTGTTTGAGATTGCTTGACCGCATTTGACGTCACAGGGCCATCTTGCATGAAGCTCAACAAAAAGCTCTCATTGTTTGTTCATCTAACGAAGGAATGAGTGACACCCAGCAGTGGCCTAAGACGATATTAATTAGTTCAAAAAACGCTTTTGTAGGGAAATTAAAGGGTTTGTGGTTTACGAGATAACTGAGATCAAGATAGCGGGCTTCTAGTTCATATTATTCTGTCACAGAGCTGAGGAAGTAAAGTCAAGCAAACAAATGAGTCATTTTTTGTGTTTTGTAGTCTGCACAAGGTCCAGGATTGACCTTCATTGCCTTCACAGAGGCCATTGTCAAAATGCCTGTATCTCAACTCTGGGCAACACTGTTTTTCTGTATGTTATTGACACTTGGTCTTGGTAGTATGTTTGGAACACTAGAAGGTGTCATCACACCCATCTATGACTTGAAACTTGTATCATGGAGAAAGGAATTTGTCACTGGTGAGTACCACAACATACCCTGCTGGTCAGTTTCCTAATCCCTTCGCAGAGCGACAAGGATAGAAGTAACCTTGGCCGGCCCAAACGACTTCCACATCCACATTTCTGGATGTAAAAATTATGGTCTTTTAAAAAACCTGTTTCAAAACCGGTTTTGTATGCAAACGTCATCATGTGCAAGGTATTGCTGACTCGTGAGAATTACGTTTAGCTGCTTTTAATTTGCGCATGCTCAAACTGAAAAGTCGAGAGGGGCGGAGAGGTCAATATATACCTATTTCAAAAAAGGTTGTCGTATGAGAGGTCTCAAGACTACGTGACTAGACCGAAAAGGAGTATGGGTAGTTGAAAAATTTCCCTCTCTTTTTTATAGTACTGGTCTTGATTTTAAAACCAGCAAATGAAGCTCTTTGATGTATTTGGTCATGACAAGCTGAAGTTGAATTATGGTGTGGATATTTGTGTGGTTTTATAGCTTTAGTAATGTTTACCCATGCTTCGCGTAGGCTTTTGCCAACAATGTTTGTTGAAATAGGTGTATACGTACTTTTTAGAACAAAAATCGAAGTTTTTAGCCTACACTTTTCCTCGCGACTTCACATTTTCAACAACAAGGACAAAAACAACAACAAGCGCAACACGAAGCCGGGTTTGTTTATGGTGGAAACAGCTCATTAGTTCGTTTTTCCGGAAAAAAAACCCTCGAAGCTAGTGAGATAACGACGAGTAACAAATTCAAGTCACATGTGATGCCCCGTCCGGTACATGCCACACATTCCCTAGCCTGTCCCATGCCGTGAAAGAATTATATTCCAAACTGTAAACAGATTTTTGTACATGTTTTCAGCGTCCATTTGTGGAGTATCGTTCGTGGTGGGTTTAGTGTTCTGTCAGGGTTCAGGAGAATACTGGCTTCAGATGTTTGATACTTTTTCGGGGACGTTGCCCCTTCTTGTGATTGGCTTGTTCGAGTTGGTTGGTGTCAATTGGATTTACGGTGCCCAAAGGTAAGACTTGCACATAATACGAGCAGAACAGGGTTCGCGGACTTGATTTTTTCCTAATCTTTCGTTAACTAATGGAAAAACATTTTCTAGATAATTTAAGAAAAATCATGTACTGTATTCATAGTTTTTGTCTTACTCTTTATTCGTATACATTTTCATGTCAAAATAGGTTTTTCAATTGCGTACAATTTATTGTTTCCCCGCCATTTATTTAATACAATTAGCAGTCTTGAATTTCCTACTTAATTCCATCGATTTAGTTTGAGACACCAACTTGCAATTGAACTCAAAGCTGAACATGAGGCCTTCGAGGACATATCTAGGAAATTACATTTTCCTATGATAGGAACTGGACAAAATGTATGAAAATACAATTTTGCCTAGATATTTGCTATCATAGGAAAATGTATTTTCCTAGATATTTCCTACCTTTTCATTTTTCCTATGATAGGAAATATGTAGGAAAATGTACTTTTCTACATTTTGTCCAGTCCCTATCACAGGAAAGTGCAATTTTCTAGATGTTTCCTAAATAGTATTTCCTGTCATTGAAAATCAACAAAAAATTCCAGTGACTTAGCTTAGAGCTTGGTCTCAAAGACTGGTTCAAGAGTTGATAGTCTACATTACAATTGCATCAAATAGTAATGCCAACCAGTTTAACTCAAACCGGAATTTGATACTGAAATGAAACTCTAAAAACGTGGGCTCGAATGCTACTCGGTTAAATAAATATTGCAAAATATGTTGTTCTTCCCATCCAGCTCAGAGTTGTTTTCTGGGATACACTTATTTCAAAAAAATCAGAGCAAACAAGCGTCAAGCCAAGACGGAAATGAAAGCTGGATTTTTGATATATGTTTTGTTTGTTTGTTATATGTTCAAATCAGACGCGTTTCTACTGAACTAATTACAAAATGTGAGCATTTTCAAGTCCTTGTTAGTATACCGCACTCAATTCTCAGTTTGATAACAAGTCTGATTTGAATACATTATCGATTATTAGCAGCACAAAACCAGCATTCATTTCGTGCATGCTTGCCTTGACCCATAATGCTTTGAACCCAGACAACGATTTTTGAAATAAGTGCATATGACCTGGAAAGTTTATAAATGTTGACTTGGTTTGTTTAGGTTTGAAGACGACATCGAGTTCATGATAAATGACCGACCTGGATGGTATTGGAAGTTGACGTGGAGATTTATAGCACCTATAATTGTTGGTGTTATTGTTATTGCCAGTATCGTCAACATGTTCTTAACCCCCATCACTTACTCTGCTTGGGACCCTACTTCGGTACGTACAAGCACGTTCATAGCAGTTTGACCGCAGGCAACCCAAAGGCTTCCTTTTTTATCGTTAGCTTCTGCACTCAGTGTTGGGTTGGTACTAGCTTCTATTCCAACTTTAAACATGGTTCATACAAGCTTTGAAAAGCCCTGGAACATGTGTTGACTCTTGAAAAGTGTTTCAGTGAATTTGGGAAAATTTGATTTTTGTCCTTGAAAATCATACATTTTTAAGTGATTCCTTCGATTTTTCGAATTTTTCCTTGAATTTTATGAGAGCCATTTTACTAGTTTCTTAGAACCACTCAGTAAAAATATATAAACTAGGTGATTTTTGGATGGTCTTATTGGTTTGTAATTATATCTCGCAGTCGCGAAAAAATATATTTGTTACTTCATGTACTTCGTGCAGTTTCCTAAAATTATAGTTACACTGTGTTCAATACAATTGAAAAAACGTTTGGAAAAACTTCAAATGGTCCTTAAAAAGTCCTTGAAAAAAATCCTTGAATTTTGTCCTCAAACATTTGTATAAACCATGTTTAAACCATCAATACAAGTGCTCATTGACACAGCCAGAGTTAATAACTCAAATATAGTGATCCGTTGCCTGGGGCCCGTTTCTCGAAAGACTCGGTAACTTTACGGGCCCGTTTATTTGCGGAAATATATGAACTTATGTGAAACGCACGATAAGGATGTATAGGCGGAGTTCCACGTTGTATTTTTTCTGCAATTAACTTGTTTCGCAATGGCGTTGCAGCGTTGAATTAACATCCCTGCATCGCTCAAACTCCTTGCAACCCTGGCTATAATTATTGCATACAAACATTTATTTCTTTAACCCTCGACCGAGAAATAATTTACTTAACATGATTTACATAGTATATAATCAAATACATTGCAATCATTGCAACAATTTTTTCGGCGTTGCACCGTATAACACCACGGCAATGGTTGGTGCAAATTGTTTTGCAACGCTTGATTGTGAGACGAATTACATGTAATACCGTCTTTATACTTTGTTGCAGGCCGATGTGAAAGCCACAGTGTATCCTAGCTGGGGTTTCGTGGTCATTGCATTCCTTATCTTCTCGTCGTGTCTTGCTGTCCCCATTGTCTTTTTGCTTAGACGATTTGGTATTGTTAAAGTAGAAGTTAACAAATCCACTGATGGCGTCATCCCACCTGGTGCCATGACACCCAACTTGTCACGTGCTCCCATTGCTCTGACAGAAGAGCCAATGGCTGGTGTTGACAATTGACAACTTGACCATGTCTAGTCCCGCTGAAGCAAGCTGAATCATAAGTAGTAGACATAGCGGTTTGCGACTTGGTCTAATATTAACACATTGTATTAGCATAGTACTTAATATTTTCATATCATGCCTTAGGGTGTGTTGATATGGAAGATTTCGTCTTTCCAATCTGGGACGACATGAAAGTTTTTGCGGGCTAAAACTGGTCCCGGAACCATCTCGATCACCAGGCCGGACGGAATCACCCACGTCAACGCGCCCTTAGCTTTCGATACCGCCACCTCATATCGCGACCTGCCTGATTTACGAGGCGGCTGAAATTAATGAATAAGCCCTGAGATAATTTTAGTTGACGCGAAAGTTTTATGAAAATGCTAGGAGAAATGAATAAGCTTTCTACACTAAGTATATAGGTCTATTATTTAAGTAATCACCTTTATTACGGTCGTAAATATTTTGTTGATTATCCTAAGGTAGTCGGATAGTGATTTATAAAACAATTATTTCACAAACAGTTATTTCATTTAGATATATCCATTTCAATTATTACATATTATTAATATTATTCAAAGTTATATATAGGAAGATTTGTATTGAATATTATATTGTCAAATGGTTATAAATAATGTCGGAAGTACAAAGGGATGTGTGTATTCAATAAAACAAACATTAGAGTTCCGCACCTGCTGTTGTTCTTATGTCGCTAAGCAACCAAAAATTTGCAGAGATCAAGAACCCTGGGTGAATTATTTTTAGGATAGTTCAAATGGTTTTGTTGATGATACTGTTCTAGTTATTGTTGTTGTTAATTATTATTTTTTACTGTTACTTGTACTTTTACGCTTTTCCTGGGGAGAAAACATGTGAAATATGTATATCATCTGTTGTCATGGCAACTACTAGTCGTTCTCTGAGTTGGCGTGATACCATTAAGAGCGGTGCTGTTGATCACGACTCTGTTTCTCATCTTTATATAAGCACTTTGTACCATTCTTTGTGCAGTAGATAATTTGAGTGTTTTTTATAACTTTATAAAGTTATAGAAAATATAGATAAAGTGTCTTGAAGAATGTTGTTGACCTTTTACGCTATTAAAGACATTTGTCTATAATTTATTCATATACGGTAAACCTGTCTGCCACGTATTCTTATGTTCGTTTGTTCCGAGTGAGATTTTGAAATCAGCCGTGTGTAACATTCGTAGTTTCTTCTTTCTTTTTACTGTCAAAACTGTGCTTTTTTTAAACAAAACATTCATCATATTCTTAACGTTTTGAGGCTACTCAAAAACTAATTGGGAAGCAAAAACAAAATTAGCAAAAATGGCCAGAGCAGACAAGGTAGATGGCGAAATCGTAGTATCTTTAATGGAGCATGGCCAAAGCTCTAACAACGAGAAAGAAGCGGCGACAATTGTCGTAAAAGAAGACAGAGCAACTTGGGGAAGTAAAGTTGAATATCTACTCGCTACTATTGGTTTCGCTGTGGGTTTTGGCAATGTCTGGCGGTTTCCGTATCTTTGTCAAATGAACGGCGGAGGTAAGTTGTACATATCAATGGCTTAGTGGTCTATCAATCGTGTTTTATACTACAATAGCCTTTGTGTATTCTCATAATTTCAAACTGTTTAAGCCACGAAAGTAAGGGCGATTTAATTCGATGTAGAATTGAAAAGCCAATCATAGTAGTGCCACAATTTTGGCAATAATGACCTCCTCTGGTTTAATAAAAGCTTATTTTTACATTTTGTAGTACAGACAAGGAAGTGAATGACGCAGTTTTAATATCGAATTCGAAACTACTTCGCCAAGTTTATGGAGTATTCACTAATAGTAAATTATGTGTATTTTTGTTCTTTTTAAATTATTTGGAAATAAATCTCCTTTGTGGTAAAATTTCGATGTACAAAAGCATTTAGTATTCATAGTACACGTGTTCTAGCTTGTGTTATTGTTTTGAACGCCGGTCTGTTTAAACAATACTTATTGGGCAAGCGGGGTTCCTTGTAATCTTTATTGACACCAAGATATCAGGTCTTTCTTTTTCTTCTTTTATACTGAAATCCTCGGAAAGATGATATTTTGCGAGCAAAATGTCAAACAGATGCCCAGAAACTAGTTTTCATTCAGCGTTTTGGCTTCACTCAAACCACAACTATCCTAACCATTTGAATATCAGACGATCGGAGATGATAGCAACGAGTGAGTCTAAGCGTTAATCAGGCTACACCAATCGGAAAAGATTTGAAAACGTATCTGTTTTTTGCTACGTCGTCTCGCCTGCACTCTTGGGCCCTCCTTACATAATGACATTTTCTGTTTGCAGTCTTCCAGTGTAGATATCGAAAACGAAATTATTAGCAAATTGCAGCGTATTAATAGGCCATTTGCACGATGGCGTCATTTTACTATAACTACCAGAATGCTTTACAAATTTTCTTTATTATACAGATTTTTATTCCCTTTTGAGAATAGTCGAATAATGAGCTTTTACAAGAGAAAATGATTTTCTCTTGGCTTTTATCATGTAATTCTAAAAGTCACAGTACATAAATATAATTACCATAGCTGGAAAGAGCACATCAAAATTAGTAAAACTGTGAAGTTTGAATGAAGTAACTTTCAAACTCACGAAGATATGAATTTTCCGAAATCGAAATTTTGTATGAAAACATTCGCTGGTAGGCAAGAGATGCCTACCAGCAAAGGTTTTCTTACAAATTCACACTTTTCAAAAATTCATATTCTCGCGAGTTTTAATTGGATTTAATTCCTTCAAACTTCACTGTCTTGCTAATTTTAACATGCTCTTTCCAGCTATGGTAATTCTTTTTCTGTTTTACGTATTTAAAAATCCCTGATAAAAGCTCATTGTCACTAATTATTTTACAAAAGAAAGTGGGCAAAGCATTCTGGTAGTTGTAGTAAATGACGCCATCATGCAAATGGCCTAATTGTTCATTTACTGAACAAGTTATTGAGCTTGTATTGAAAATATATTTTTTGTACTGGCTCTTGGCACTGTCGTCCAAAACTGATTTCTAGCTAAAGCATCAAAGGCACATGACGTCACGCTTGCGTTATATGATGTTTTTTGTTGATGGTCAACCAACTGAATCCACAAGTTGAGAGTTTTGATATATAGCGATTCAAAATTAATTTATAAGAGGGTTTAATTGGACTGTTTGCAATTCTCTTAGATTTTGGAAGTTTGTATTTTGCTGATAGCTAGGTCGGGACTTTTTTTCGGTTCTTCAGTGGAAAATAAAATAAAACGAAACAATTCAGCTTAAACAGTTCAATCAGTGTCTTCGTCTATTCTTTCTATTTCGTACTCGTACTGACACTGCTATAACCATTTTTCCCATTCACTTTGCTATGACCGTTTTTCCCATTCACACTGCTACAACCTTTTGTCCCATTCACTTTGCTATGACCATTTTTTCCATTCACACTGCTATACAACCTTTTGTCCCATTCACTTTGCTATGGCCGTTTTTTTCCATTCACACTGCTACAACCTTTTGTCCCATTCACCGTTTGCTATGACCGTTTTTTTCCATTCACACTGCTACAACCTTTTGTCCCATTCACTTTGCTATGACCGTTTTTTCCCATTCACACTGCTACAACCTTTTGTCCCATTCACTTTGCTATGACCGTTTTTTCCATTCACACTGCTATACAACCTTTTGTCCCATTCACTTTGCTATGACCGTTTTTTTCCATTCACACTGCTACAACCTTTTGTCCCATTCACTTTGCTATGGCCGTTTTTTTCCATTCACACTGCTACAACCTTTTGTCCCATTCACCGTTTGCTATGACCGTTTTTTTCCATTCACACTGCTACAACCTTTTGTCCCATTCACTTTGCTATGACCGTTTTTTTCCATTCACACTGCTACAACCTTTTGTCCCATTCACTTTGCTATGACCGTTTTTTCCCATTCACACTGCTACAACCTTTTGTCCCATTCACTTTACTATGACCGTTTTTTCCATTCACACTGCTACAACCTTTTGTCCCATTCACTTTGCTATGACCGTTTTTTTCCATTCACACTGCTACAACCTTTTGTCCCATTCACTTTGCTATGACCGTTTTTTCCCATTCACACTGCTACAACCTTTTGTCCCATTCACTTTACTATGACCGTTTTTTCCATTCACACTGCTACAACCTTTTGTCCCATTCACTTTGCTATGACCGTTTTTTTCCATTCACACTGCTACAACCTTTTGTCCCATTCACTTTGCTATGGCCGTTTTTTCCATTCATACTGCTACAACCTTTTGTCCCATTCACTTTGCTATGACCGTTTTTTTCCATTCATACTGCTACAACCTTTTGTCCCATTCACTTTGCTATGGCCGTTTTTTTTTCATTCACACTGCTACAACCTTTTGTCCCATTCACTTTGCTATGACCGTTTTTTTCCATTCACACTGCTACAACCTTTTGTCCCATTTACTTTGCTATGACCGTTTTTTTTTCATTCACACTGCTACAACCTTTTGTTCCCATTTACTTTGCTATGACCGTTTTTTTTCATTCACACTGCTACAACCTTTTGTCCCATTCACTTTGCTATGACCGTTTTTTTTCATTCACACTGCTACAACCTTTTGTCCCATTCACTTTGCTATGACCGTTTTTTTTCCATTCACACTGCTACAACCTTTTGTCCCATTCACTTTGCTATGACCGTTTTTTTTTCATTCACACTGCTACAACCTTTTATCCCATTCACTTTGCTTTAAGTGTTTTCCTACTCACACAGCTGCTATATAACAGTTTTTCCCATTGCCATTGTAACACTCTTGCAATGGTCTGTACAACTTAATTGTTTTGCACGATATTGCGAAAACAAATGTGGCCATAAAATTTAACTCTACTCGAATGTTTTCTTCGCAGGTGCATTTTTAATTCCATATGCTGTCAGTCTGTTCGTCATGGGGATTCCATTGTTTTTCTTGGAGCTTGCCATTGGTCAAAGCATTCGTAAAGGATCGATTGGAGTTTGGAACCACATCCATCCCTACCTGGGAGGAGTCGGGATTGCATCTGTCATCCTATCTTTTCTAATAACCATCTACTATAATGTACTGCTTGGATGGTGCTTCTATTACTTGTTTGCCTCTTTTCAAAGTCCACTGCCATATGCTTCGTGCCCAAAAACCAATGGTAATGTCAATCGAATTAAAAAGATTAATCATCGTAGATGATAAAAAATTAAAGATACGATTGTCTCACGATATTATCGTCATTTGGGAATGAACGCCTACTACTGCTAGTCTTCGTCAGGGATGGTGTAGACTACTATGTACTTATTATTGATTGAGTGGGAGGGCCGGATAGGAAAATATTTTTTTGTTATAAAAAGTGCTAAGAAACTCTGCAATACAAATAGAAATATAGCAAGCGGAAACCAGCAGGGCCGTACTGATGTGGCCTTTACATGTAAAACTTTTTTAAATACTTCCCGGCAGACTATGCTTAAAACAGATACCAGACTTTTTTATGATATTGCGTGTATTGTGCTGTTCTTAATATATAAGTAAGAACTTAAAGCCTGGTTTTCACTAGCGACGCAAGCATAAGCGCAAGCAACATACGCAGACTCAGTAGGGTACTGCTCATTAGCGGTGCTTGTCTTTTCTCACACCTCGGTGATAAATGCAGTACTGAGTCTGCGTAAGTTGCTTGCGCTTGTGCTTGCGTCGCTAGTGAAAACCAGGCTTAAAAGTGTAAGTACAAAGGAAGTAGAACATTGGAACATAGTAGAACTGAAGTAAAAGAAAGAGGCTGTTATTGATAAAGCTTGAACAAAAAGAATCACTCCTATTTAGAACTACAATTATGCAAGTTAAAATGACAAAAAGGGTTTACATTCGGCGCTGCTATTTTTGTTTTAGGCACAGAGCTTCCAGAGTGTACTTTAGCTGGTAGAACCCAGTACTTCTGGTATAACAAAGCCATTGCTGTGTCGCCGTCGATTGAAGAGGGTGGTGGATTGTTGTGGCCCCTGTGTCTGTGTTTACTTCTCGCTTGGATTATTGTCTTCTTGATCATCATGAAAGGTGTCAAATCTGGAGGAAAAGTAAGTCAACGGTCTGAACTTTTACTGGCAATATTTGGGTGAAAGTAAAAAAAAAAAAGAGAAAAGAAAAGAAAATGCCTACCAAAATTGTTATCGGCCGACAGTCAGTCGGACGGTCGGCCAACAGTTTCAACTTGTTACTTATTAACATGTCATCGACAATAGGTAGACAGTTATATATTATAATGGGAGATAAGTTTAATCTCCAATTAATATTGCCTGTCGACATAGACAAACTAGTCGTTAACAACTGGGCCCGATAGTTCGAATAACGATTAGCGCTAACCCAGGATTAAATCTAAAAATCCTCATTGATTTTAATCAGGATTAGCATTATACTAAGACTGTGGAGTGACTGATGTCTTCCACTGACAGACCGACATTGTACCGATAGTCAGCCAGCAGGGTTCGGTTCTTCAAAGGGTGGTTATAACCCTGTTGGCTAGTCTTCCATAGAACAAATAAAGTCGGTCGATGTCGGTCTGTCTGTGAAAGACAACAGTCACTCCACAATTTTAGTATACCATTACTGTTAACTACTCGTTTCACAACAACTAAATAAAATTGTGTTACGTTATTAGGCTGTGTATGTTACTGCCACTTTACCCTACATTGTATTGACTGTTTTCCTGATTCGTGGTCTCACGCTTGACGGTGCTGTTGATGGTATAAGACACATGTTCACACCACAGGTAAGTTTTTCTTTGCATCTTCTACTTCTTGTAACTACATTTTTAACAGTTAATGTCAGTACATTCTGCACTGTACGGTAAATGGTCGGTAACAGATTTCGTCGACCACTTACCGTGAACTTATCGCTGTCTTATCCTTACTGTACCGACTACTTACCAACCACTTACCAACCACCTACCGAGCACTTGTCAACCACTTATCGACGTCGACCACTTACTAACCACTTATCGACCACTTACCAACCACTTATGGACCACTTACCAACCAATTATGGACCAGTAATCGATCGCTTACAGACCACTAACCGTACGGTGGAAATTGATTCCACTCTTACCGTTTTTGTTTGCTTTCTTGAACTAGTTTGACAAGATTCTCAACCCAAATGTCTGGTTACAAGCAGCCACACAAATCTTCTTCTCTCTGGGTGTCGGCTATGGTAGTCTCATTGCAATGTCAAGCTATAATTCCATACACAACAACTGTAGACGTGATGCCGTTTTAGTATCACTTACCAATGGCGCCACTTCTCTTTATGCTACCATCACCATCTTCTCAGTTCTTGGATTCAAGGTTGGGGATATAGACAGTGTTAGCCATAGAGCACCTCTCTCTTTAAGCGAACATTCCTGTATGGCGAATGGCCTTCAAATAGACATTGCTATTTAACAAATAGATTCCATTTTTCCGTGCGTCTGTACTCTAATCGATGCACAGATGACGTCAAAATGTGGTGAGAACAAAAAAGTACGCCACGAGACGAAGTCGAGTGGCGTGACTGTTGTTCTCACCACATTTTGACGTCTTCTGTCCATCGATTAGAGTACAGACGCACGGAAAAATGGAATCTATCTGTTTTATATAATATTTATCGAAACATTCCAACCAATCAGAGCGCGCGTAAGATTCGATGACGTCATCTATGTGTGTGTACTCTAATCACACACGGTTGTTCGACCAATCAGAGCGCGCGTAATATGCCAATTATTATATAAATATTCAATAACCGACATCATAGATATACTTCATGTGCCACATACAAAGGAATCAAGACGAGACAACGTAACAAGAGCAACGTTTTTTTGGTGCTTTATGTGCGTAGCCTTGTTCTAATTCCTTTGTATGTGGCAGTTGAAGCATACCTCGGAAATGGACTATTGCAAAGCCGTGTTTTGTCTACCTCCCCTCTTTAACCCAATTACTTGGAGGACTAAAATCCTCGCCAAAATATATCTTTAAGTCTATGTTGCGTAATCCCTGTTATGGCTTACCAACGGGATACCATCAGGTTACTAATTTTTCTCGACAACTTCAATCAAAAAGGGGAGGGGGGGGGGCGTCATTAATTTAACCATTAGTGTCAACAAATTTGGCAAAGGTTGTTCCTTAGAACAAACACGCTTTAGAGATAGTTCAGTTTAGAAACTGCGAAGTTCTTTCGCTTCATCGGTTTCCTCAGTATATTGACGGCATGGTGTATACCTTAATTGTTCTCCTAGCCTCATCGCTCCTACACAACAAGATACGTCTAGTTCGCCATTTAGCAAATAGATTCCATTTTTCCGTATAGTTGCACAGATGACGTCATCTATGTGTGCACTGTAACCACACACAGTTCTTGACCAATCAGAGAGTGCGTAATATACCAGGCTAATCGCTTTCATAACGAATAGATATAACTATAGGCTAACTGACATACTGCTTCTTCTATAAAAAGGTAAAATAATTTCTTGTTACTGACATACTGCTTCTTTATTTAGGCTCATCGTTCGTACGATGATTGTCTGAGTAAGTATGGTGGAGCTAACAACACCAACCTTCTTGCAAACCAAACACTTGAAGACAAGTGTCATGATTTGAATTATTGGCTATCGGAGGTAACTACAAAATAATTAAGTGATGATAAGTAGAATGAGGGCTGTCTGGAAAGAAATGAAATAAAGATAGAATTCCCAAATACCATCTGGAGCTTAGAACTCTTTCTGTGCTCCAGATGGTATTTTTTTACTGAGCTCCTAGCTAAGCTTTGTCTGTGTCAGGGCAGAGTATTTTATTGGTACATTCACGACTTCAGATGCGGTAATTGGGGCCAGGGGCCAGGTAACAAATCGTTCCACCCCGGGCACAATAAATTTTCCTTTAGTTGCTGCAAAGAGTAGAGAAGGCTTGTACTTCGTGCAGCAAAAAGAACTTTCTTCGTGCACTGAGTGAGCAATACGAGCAACATTTGCTTTGCAACTTGCAACGCAACAATGCTGCATGATTTTGTTGCTCGTATCGCTGCACCTTAACACTATATACCCGAGAAGGGAATTCCAGTTTTAATTAAAGTACTGGGATACTCCTATTTTAATCCCTAAAAGATATACGGCGAACGTATACTCGATACCTTTATGCAGAAGCCCCTGTTCAATCAAATCATTGAGACACTGCACAGCAAGGCACGTATTTTGAACAAAATCCTACGCCATGTGCCTTTACAAGGGTTTGTAAAGATAGCAAAGAACTTTGATTTCTATCAAGTTCTTATGGAGAAGTATCACTTTACGTAAGGGGAAATTCAAGCGTGAAGATGTGTTACGGAAACGTAAATTATTAAATATAAAGTCATACGAAACTTCGATAGAACTCAAGCGTAAAAAAGGGATTAGTCTATAAGCCAGTTCGGAGTTTAAGAATCGTTTCTTATGCGCATGCGATTTTATCCCGAATTTCTCACCTTCTTTTGTTTGATTAAAAACAAAAGAAGTTTTAAACAAAAGAAGGTGAGAAGTTCGGGATAAAATCGCATGCGCACTGAAAACGATTCTTAAACTCCGAACTGGCTTATTAAGCCTGAGTGCCAGGCTTTTTGAGTGGTTGAAAGGGGATGAGCGGGGAAAGAGGGCAATCCTCCTTTTAGCCTGGATGTATAGGTAATTTCTCAAAAGTTGAAGATTGGAGAAATCACTATACATTCAGGCTATAGTCTATTTTTTGTTTAGCTTAATTTAGTCATAACAGCAGTTCCCTCACCGTGTCAATTGATTTTTGTGTCTACAGGCCGCCCAAGGACCTGGCTTGACGTTCATCGCATTCACTGAGGCCATTGTTAAAATGCCTATATCTCCTTTATGGGCCGTTCTGTTCTTTGCGATGTTGTTAACACTTGGCCTCAGCAGTCAGTATGGTATTCTTGAGGGTGTGGTTACTCCACTCCACGAAATGAAAATCTTTCCTTTTAGAAAAGAAATATTAGCAGGTAAGCGTGATAAGATTAAAGAATGGATAAATGTAGAAAAGACTGTAAGCAAAAGAGTTGGAAATAGACGTAAACCGTTAATGGCCGTTCGTTCGGCGGGTTGAACAATTGATAAGGTCCCACACTTTGGAGAGATTACATTGCCAGCTTGAACGATTTCCGTTAGGTGACTATACTCTAAATACAATTCGTAGATTGTAAGAAAAAGAGTTGGGTATATATTTATACGTGAAGAGAAGGGAAACGACGGGCCATGACATTATAGGCTTCGAGCAAACGATTCCAGAGGAACCCACACTGTTGTCAGTTGCTGTCTTGGTCGATCGTTGTATTGCGACACGCTTCTATCAAATCTCAACAATGTTGTGCAAACAGTGCATTGAATCCTGGCACGAAACATGCCGACGAACATGTCAGGACGTGCGATACGCATGCGCGAACCGAACATTGTTTGAGAAGCTGTTCAAATGCTGATGTTCATGGGACAAAGGAAATGTTTGGACATTAAAAGCAAAGCAAAGCAAAGCAAAGCGACCATATTTAACGTCGATAACTCGTAACAGTAATTCAACTGACAAACCTGAGGTCGACGGTGCGCTCATTTTACTCCCCTCTCTCCATCAGTGCTCCGTTTTAAGGGTATTTAAAGCTAATTGAAGCTACACGGAAAGGAAAGAAGTCGAAACAAGGATGTGAAGTCACTGGGGATTGAACTCGGGACCTCTCGCACCGAAGGCCGCGCACTAACCAACTGTGCCATCCTTGCTCCTGTTGTTGTTGACTCGAAAGGTTGACCCGTTTCAGCAAATAACACCTAGCTCAAACATGTGAGACACGTCAATTTTAAATGTTTTTGCCAATATCGTTGGAGTTTTTCAGCATAGGCCTGCTCCGCTCGCTCCCAATCCCCTCGACACTCGCTCCCTGTCTCCCTTGGAAAATTTTATTATTTTTGATTATTTTTTAATACTTAATTTCGTGTTTTGTTGTTGTTGTTGTTGTTGTTCAACAGTTGTATTTTTTCAAAAAAATAGGCTTCTTGTCTGTGGGTCTTATTAAAGGCCTTGGCTGTCTCGATTACCGGAATCTTGAAGGACACCTTCGAATCAATTATAGACTAAGGCTATGTAAATATGGGAAGTCATTTTTCTCTACTAGAAATATTATCGATTTTTCTGCACTGTTTATTTCTAGGTTCTCTCTGTGTCGTTGCATATCTTGTTGGCCTACTGTTTTGTCAAAGATCAGGCGAGTATTGGTTGCAAATGTTTGATTCATTCTCTGGACCGCTGCCTCTGTTGTTTGTCGGCTTCTTTGAACTGGTTGGTGTCAGCTACGTATATGGACTTAAAAGGTAACTCGTGGATTCTTTTGAATATTCAATAACTTCTGGAATGATCAATGTATCAGTTTTGGACTGATTAGACGGTATATATTGGGAACGAAACATGGGAGGAAACACGAATGGGGAAGCAAAAAAGGACGAAAATTATGAAACGTTCATATCAAGTTTTTTGGAACATTGGAAAGTAAAAAAAAATAATAATAATGAAAATTTTATCGAGCAAAAGAATCATATTTAGTAAGTCGCTTCTACAGAGTCAACAACAAGTGGGTTATATTCCAACTCTCAGAGTTTCTGTAATGTTTGCTCTAAAACCTTTTAAACATATTTTGAAAAACGTCGCGGTTCAAAACAACAAGCGTCAGCCAAGACCGAAATGATTGCTGGTTTTAATATTTAATTAAATCAGACTTGTTATCAATAGAATTGAGTCTGATATACCAATTAGCATGTGAAGTGCTCACATTTTTAATTGGTTCTAACAAAGAAGTGATTCATTTAGGTCTTGGCTTGACGCTTGTTGCTTTGAACTGCGACGTTTATTGAAATAGGTGTATATTCTTTT
Source organism: Telmatactis stephensoni (assembly GCA_029948255.1). Classification (NCBI taxonomy): domain Eukaryota; kingdom Metazoa; phylum Cnidaria; class Anthozoa; order Actiniaria; family Isophelliidae; genus Telmatactis; species Telmatactis stephensoni. The sequence continues at coordinate 51,682 of JALIZF010001211.1, forward strand.
GTCTTGAATCGTGGCGATGAAACGCTTCTCAGTAACAAACAGTGTTGTACAAACATTGCATCGAATTCTTGGACGAAATGTGACGACGAACATAGTCTTGTCAGTTGATACAACGTGCAGTGCGCATGGGTGAGCCGAACATTGTTTGAGAAGCTGTTCAAAGGCTTCGATAGCCTGTGAACAGGCTCAGGGGAGGGGGATGGGAGGAGGAAGGGGAGGGGCTTGTCCTTCCCTCTTCCTCCCCCCCTTCCCTGAGTCTGTTCACAGCTAGCTAAGGCTTCGATCGATCTCGTCCCCAGAGCCTCTTGAAATGTAGGCTCTGGGGACAATATTGTGGCTACGATGTTCATGTGACCTGATAGCCAATCAAATCCGATGTACTTAATTATTATGCCAATAACTCAACATCCCTGTGTCAGCAAATACATGCCGCGCGGAGAACAATAGAATTCTGCCCATGTAAATGTAAATATGGTCAATCAACCATTGATTATTTTCTAACTGTAGGTTTGAAGATGACATCAAGTACATGATTGGTTCACGCCCTGGTTGGTACTGGAAGATCACGTGGGGTTTCCTGGCACCTGTAGTTGTAGCTGTCATTATCATTACAAGTCTCGTTAATCTGGGCATGAACCCTGTCAAATATTCAGTATGGGATCCCGTCAAGGTATTTGACTTTACCTTTAAATATACGAACATCTGTGCTTATCTATCCACGTTCTAGTCTTTGTTTTATAAGCTTTCGCAACAATATTATAATTTCAAATGTCATTCAATAGACGTAGATTTCGGTCCTTTTTACCGGTAGGCCACAGGGAGCCCATCCGAGGAGCCATTTATTTGATAATACTGTAGATCAAAAGGATCAAAAGAAGCAAACAATTAGTCCTTCAAGAAGCAAAGGAGATTGAAGTCTTGCTTTAGGAGTCCTGTAGAAACCAGGAATTCCGATGTCTCTAATAACATTGTACAATATAGTATTTTATGATGTCTATTACGTGAACAGGACAGACTACAATGTGTACCAACTCCCTAGGATTTCATGATCAGGTGGGCTGGATAGGATGGGAGATATCGATAGATACATCCATCTCATTATCATCAATCTTGGCGATTGTTTGTAGCTACTTGTATACCGTAATTATGCTGTCTCACAGATGCAGTGAAGTGCGCGTTAATATAATATGCATCCTATAAGAAAATCATTAATTATGTTGTCTTTTCTTTGTGCAGGCAAATGTGAAATCCCAAGACTACCCTTTCTGGGGATATATTGTCATCGCGTTTCTGATTGGCTCGTCGTGTCTTTTCATCCCCTTGGTATTCTTACTGAGGGTGTCGAGAGTCCTGAAGTACAAAGAACCTAACTCACAATCACCTCGTAAAGAAAATGCACTGGTAGACAACGATCAATATCAGTATTGATGGAATACTACTCACTGATTGAACGCAAGTCACGTGATCAGGGGCCGGTTTTCGAAAGGCCTGATAACTTCACGGCCCGCCGATAAAGTCTACGGGTGTTTCTCAATATTTTCAATTCCTGTGATTTTACAGGAAAGTTTATGGGTGTTCACGCTCACGCAAAATTTTTCCTATACACTTATTTCAAAAAACGTTGTCACGATTCAGAGCAACAAGCGTCAAGCCAAGACTAAAATGAATGCTGGTTTTGTTTGTAATGTTATTCAAATCAGACTCATTTTTATTGAACTAATTTCAAAATGTGAACATTTTCCAGTCCTTGTTAGTATACCATATTCTGTTCTTTGGGTAACAAGTCCTGAATTGAATACATCAATATAATTATTAGCAACACAAAACCAGCATTCATCTCGGGCTTGCCTTGACGCTTGTTGCTTGGAACCCTGACAAACAAGTGTAAATTAACGAGCCCGTAAAGTTATCAAGCCTGTCGAGAAACGGGTCGCAGAATAGTTACGTCTAGAATTCGAAGCGCAGATAATCGAAGATCAAGCTGAAATGGAAAACCTAAGAAAAAAGATATTGACAGCCCGACAATGCTGTTTTCTAATGCTGGAATATATTAAAGACTCGGGCTTTACATATTTTTGCTACAAAACATAATTTCCGTTTCGACACAGGTCGTCCATTTAAGATTGTTCGATTTCAACGCTCCTTGAAATATGCTCATACAGTCTGTATGAAAACGTTGGTACATGATGTTCAGCCATGTGTTATTATAATACAATTGAACGGCGAATGACGCCATTGGTTGTATTTTGATGTTTTAAGAACGAGGCGGTGTATTTTCATTCCTTTGCAGTCAATTTAATTGACAGAAATTACTATGAATGACGTATATTAGAGGTTAAGTGTGTTAAAGGCCGCAAAATCAGAGCTCTATCATTGAAAAAATAATATAAAGCTATGCGTACTAGAGAGAGAGCCACTGCGTGTACGTTCCACAGAAAAAATACAAGAAACGGAGGGCGTTCGTTACGCCTAGAGAAGATTTGGAATGAGTGTGAAACGTACCGTGACTACATCAGTACCGTGTTGTCTATAAAAAAGCACCCGAAATTCCTGCCGTAACCGTTCCGTGCCTCTTACTCTATAGAGCAAATTTCGTATGACTGTGAAAACGGCACCGCACGGTCACGGCACGGTTACGATAGGAATTTTGAATGGTTTTAATAAAGAATTATTGTGTTGTATTGTGTATTGTGTATTGTATTGTATTGTATTGTATTGTATTGTATTGTATTGTATTGTATTGTATTGTATTGTATTGTATTGTATTGTGTTGTGTTGTGTTGTGTTGTGTTGTGTTGTGTTGTGTTGTGTTGTGTTGTGTTGTGTTGTGTTGTGTTGTGTTGGTATTGTATATTGTATTGTATAAATAGATATAGAGATAACTAATGTCTGATTTACTGGTTAACGCTAATATATATATATATATATTTATAGATTGATATCATATTTTACCAATAAATCTGAAATAGAGGGGGGTTTCACGGCCGCCACCTTTGTGAATGACAAAAGATATCATTTCCCTGGAGAGAGAAAAGCTGTATCAGTTTGACCACATAGTTGGCTGCCGTGAAATTCCTGTATAAAACTAGTTTTGTAAAACACAGCTCAAGAGTATTTGCTTAATTTTTCCCATAGATTTTCTTAATATTGATATGAAATTAAAAAGATGTATATTGCCCAGAGTTATACTAATACTGATAATAAGAAATAAAGCTCATAACCCAATATATATGACAAAAGGACGTACTGAACCATTTTTCATTGAAATTACTCAAACATTATTCCAATCAATGTATTTAAATGGCTTTTGTCTTAAAATTATAAGAGCCTTTAATAGCAAGCACAACAAAATATTTCTCGATTCTAATCAGTTGGACAAGAGCAGTCAATTTCGTTCGAATTCCAAAGTACACTATGCTACAAGATTTATTTCCTCAGCCCTATTGATAGTTTCTCACAGTCATTTCTGATGTTGACCAATATAATTATATTGGCCAGGACGCCAACATTGGAAGCCTAAAACGTCATGTATTACACCGAAAATAGATTGAACTGAATGAGTCTTGTATCGAATAGGGACTGTTTTCTACGTAAGTGTGAGGGATTGGACAGTCGCAATAAAACCAATGCCGCAGGCCTTCCCCCAGAGAATACGAATTACGAACATCAAATAAATAATCGTTTATTCTTACATGATACATTAGATACGAATATACGAAAAACAAATACTTCTAAATATATATCCCTAAATAACTATTTCTCAGAAAAAATACTACTAAGTATGCGATTAAAAAAATAAGATAATTATTTAAACTAGTAAATGTGGCTTTGTTTCTTAATGTTCTAGAGAGCTCTTTAGTCAGGTTCAGTTCTTTCTTTTGTATTTTGATTGCGTTAGAATCACTCAACGTATTTTCTTGCTCTTGCAGCGGCTTAATCTTTCAATACTAGCAAAGTGACTTGTCTGATATCTGTTTCAATACCTCAAGTTTTGTGCTTTATTACTTTCTCTTCAAGGGGACACTGAAGGTCTGCTCCACTTGACTTGAGCCTTTCTTACGAAGAGTTTCAGCTTCTGTAACACTTTTCTCTCTCTCTCTCTCTCTCTCTCTTAGCCACGCATAGGGCGTATATATACCCAGTTCTGAATTTGCATACCTTAAATAAACAACTTAAAACAATACTACAATAATATAATACTAATTAAAGAGAATGCTAAATAACTTGCAGTGAGCATGAAAGGAATTTCATGACAGTAAGGTTACTTCCTTGTTTAGTCCTTATAAAAATGAAAGCGCATAATTTTTTACTAGTTCTCACTTGTCCTAAAACGGCAATGTAGGTCCTTTCCCATCGCCTGGGGGTAGAGTGAAGAGAGAGGGACTGGAAACGAGGTTGACAAGAGTGAATAAAATGAAATGAAAGGGAGTTAAAGAGGAAAAGAAAGAAGGAAAGAAACAGAAACAAAATTGGAAACACCGAGAAAGAACGGGACGTTAACAAGAAATATTGTTCGAAGAATGCTTTCTTGAAAGAAGTACATGTTTGAAGTAATTTCTAAACTTAGATTGATAGCGATTCATTCATGCGAGAACAAGACGCAATGGCCACAAGTCGGGTCACATCTGCTAACCTGCAATAAAACAAGCAAATACCTTCTCTCTAAAATCTCCGTAGGATCAATATGGTGTTAACCTTTCACCTTGTCTTTATTCTTCTACTATTTTCTATGCATTGTCATTGCTTTCTTTCATTGGGTAACTGGAACTTACGGGGAAAAGATAAAGCAAAAGACAGTGGACGTAAGTAATGATTTATTAGAATGGTTTCTTTGGTATGTTTTGTTCAGTACGTGTGAATGTACTGATCTTTATGTAATGTCCATAGATTTTTCCTTATTAAGTGAATTAAATCGGTGAATAGGCTATAAAAAGCCAGGGATATTCCAATGAAGCCTCTTCTACAAACACAAAATATCCTTCCTATAGTTATTCAAGGTTAAAAATTATAGGACCATAATGAAATAAAAGACAAAACTTATAACTTCTGTTATTGATAAATTGGCTTCAATTAAAGATATTTTAGTTAGTAATTTTAATCTATCAATGAAAGAAAAATTAAAACGATTATCCATTAACGCAAGCATGCAAACAACGATGGCTTTTTTGGAGAAGGAAACAAACCTGTGTTCTTGCCGTTGTGTGACACGTAAATGAGAGAGTGATGTTTCACTTTTACGGCAAACACAAAATGAATCTCCCTCGCGTTAAAGCGGCAATGCCAGACGAGAAGAAAGCAGGTCACGTGATCCTCTCTGCAGTCTACCGTTTCTCGTTTCCATGAATCTTAACCTGTCTATTACCACGAGTGCACACCAGGAAACGCAGACCACAGAGAACTTGTGAAAAATTATTTTGAAAATGGTTGGTATTAGCATTGTTACAATGGGTTTTGTTTGTAGACATTGACAAGCGCATGGATTGCTGCTCTTGACTTAAAGGCCCACTTAGCTTGGAAAAAATAGTCCAGTTTCCAATTACAAGAGACCGCTGAACTTCTTGACAAAAGGCGCATTTATGCAGGGTTAGCCTCCTTTTCAAGAAAGACCCATGGGAATAAAATCGATTTCTTTATTGTTCTAGCATATAGAGAATTTGTATTGCGCATGTCTAAAGCTTGGTTTTGCAAACAAGCTTGCCGCCATATTGGATGACATGAGACGGTGTTCCAGTCTTTGAACTATGATCTACGCCCATGTAATCATGAACTAGAAAAAATCTCCTTGAAAGTTTAAACAATATCAGCAGGCGTGTCGATGTGAATAGTTTTTTAGTGATGCTTTGTCGTAGATTACGAAATATACTAGAGGAAAAATGGCCGAAACGAGGAAACATGGACGAAAACCATGCTTCCTTTAACGATGCTTGTAGTCATCAGAGCAAACTTTTCAAGGAACTGCCAATTTAAGGTAAGAGAATAAATGCTAAATACTGTTATATTTGCGATTTCGCATAAATAGTCATGTTTTTGTTGTGAATTGTTTAACGTCAAAAACCTGTTCATTTTTGAGATTTTGCATTGACTTTTGCCACATTTCTACTTGAAATTTAGAGTTCTAGCAGTGGCCCCACCAAAGAAAAAAAAGTAAAATTAGAAACTTTAATAACTACTTTATAACACTGAATAATTAGTTTATATCAATTTATAGTCCTATTGAGTGAGATTTTACAATTTCTGAAGTATGGTCTTGAATAAATTGCTTCTGTGTGAATATTGCTGGTTATTATTTTTCATTTCATGTGATGATTCTAGTATTCTAGCTAGAATCTAGCTAGATTCTAGTATTCTAGATCTAGTATTCTAGCTAGATTCTAGCTAGAATCCTAGAATCTAGCTAAAATCTAGTAGGATAGGATAGGATAGGATAGGATAGGATAGGAGAATCTAATGTAGAATCTAAAATCTAATCTAGGAGCTAAAAGAGACTAGAATCTACACTACATGGGATCCCTGTGTTTTTCTTTGTGGACCAGCTCGAAGGATCGTTTCCATAGTAACTAGAGAAAACCACATATTTTTCCAATATACAATCTGTATTTACTCGTTTAGATAGGTTGTCGAATAAAGAACAAAGAAAGCAATAAAATTGTGCTGGTGTCTTTATTGTAAAAAAATGAATAAACACAAATGTCGTTTCTAATTAATGCACACTCACAGTGTAAATTTATCGCATCATCGTGTTTTGGCCTCACCCTCATGTATACATTTGCGCATTCGCCTCACCCCCTTTTTCCTTCTTTTGAAGTCAGAGAAGTGCTGCAAAAAGGAAACACCAATCTCAATACTCTCACAATAATTGATGACACAGGATTTTTTAACAGACAATACTTATAGAAGCATATATCAACAATCACAGAGGACAGAATTCTAGATTTGCAGTTGTAATAATAAATTGTTCACCCTGACAAGTCAATGGCCTTTTGCTTTGACAATGGCAGTATTTGTTTGTTTGACAGCCACAGTCATGGAAACAGAGGAGCCATAATTTCTGTCGGTTACAATTTGGACTATCTTGAAAGGGTGCTTTGGCGTGATTGGAGGACCACATTAGCAGGAGTTAATTTGTGTGTAGTCTCTCTATAAAGAGATAATGATACATGTATGTACAAGTGATTTGCACAATTTAGTCAACAAACTATTTCACAAGTATAATGAATCACTCCATCAAGTTGTGGCAGCATAGTACTAATTTTTTTTCAATTGCAATATTGATAGTTTAAGGTATTTTTCATTATGTAAAACAAACTTACATAATCATGTAAGAAATATTAAAAATTGTACTTTTATTTTATTGAATTTGCCAATTCACATGGTTTTATTTATGGTACACAGTGAAGAATCTATAAATAAATGTGCATAATGTAAATTCACAGGTTGTATGTAGTTATCAATCAATATATTTGAAGGAATATTTCCAAAAACAATGATATACATATGAAAATCTTTCAAAAAGCCATATGGCATAAAAAGCCATTGTTCATTTACAAAGCTCCAACATGGCCGCCATTACGGAACACTTCCTATTAAATCGGAAATTAGAGTACATAGGACTACAGTTGAACAGCAGTAAATCACTAATTTTGATTTTGCAGCTAGTATGAAAATTATTTATAGTAATAACTTTTTGGTGGGGGCATTATGAAGACCTCTAAACTACCAATTCATACGGAGAAGTGCTGCAAAGATAAACAATTTGACAGCTCGAAATGTTAAAATAATATAATATCATTAGCCAATATTATAAGTACATCCGAGGAAATCAACCTAAAGAAATCAAAAACATAATAGCTGTATGACAATTTTCAGATAGTCTTAGAAAAAATACAACTCCGAACATCACATGAAATGAAAAATAATAACCAGCATTATTATATTTTGAAAATAATTCAAGAGTTTTGATTGGCTAAGAGCCACCGGATAAATTACCATAGTCGCCGGCTAGCTGCCCAAATTTGGAGTTATGAAAATGTTGAAAACCATTATTCGAAGTTATGACGTAATTTTCTCGAATATGGAAAATTAGCTTGCGGTATGACGTCACGCTAATTTATGCAATTCATGCCAAAAGCGGGAAAACAACAACAACATGTATTCTTGTCAACAAAGCACAACTGAGAAAAAATTATTTTCAAAAAATAATAAAACAATTATTGAATTCGTTTCTCGTAGGATATGGGGAATTATTAAGGCCTCGGTTTGTGTTATCTGCCTCAGCCTTCGGCTTCGGCAGATAACACAAATCTCGGCCTTAATAATTCCCCATATCCTACTCGAACTCATCCAATAATTGCTTAATATTCACACAGAAGTAATTTATTCAAGACCATACTTCAGAAATTGTAAAATCTCACTCAATAGGACTATAAATTGATATAAACTAATTATTCAGTGTTATAAAGTAGTTATTAAAGTTTCTAATTTTACTTTTTCTTCTTTGGTGGGGCCACTGCTAGAACTCTAAATTTCAAGTAGAAATGTGGCAAAAGTCAATGCAAAATCTCGAAAATGAACAGGTTTTTGACGTTAAACAATTCACAACAAAAACATGACTATTTATGCGAAATCGCAAATATAACAGTATTTAGCATTTATTCTCTTACCTTAAATTGGCAGTTCCTTGAAAAGTTTGCTCTGATGACTACAAGCATCGTTAAAGGAAGCATGGTTTTCGTCCATGTTTCCTCGTTTCGGCCATTTTTCCTCTAGTATATTTCGTAATCTACGACAAAGCATCACTAAAAAACTATTCACATCGACACGCCTGCTGATATTGTTTAAACTTTCAAGGAGATTTTTTCTAGTACATGATTACATGGGCGTAGATCATAGTTCAAAGACTGGAACACCGTCTCATGTCATCCAATATGGCGGCAAGCTTGTTTGCAAAACCAAGCTTTAGACATGCGCAATACAAATTCTCTATATGCTTATTGTTCTTAGTCAAAATGGTTTGCTTTTCTCGTTGGTATTTTACGAATAATTTACCTTGACTCGAGGCTAACCCTGCGCCAATGCGTCTGTTGTCTAATTTTACAGCGGTATGAACAAACTTGAAAAAAGTCTATTGATTAAAATTGGAAACTGATTATTTCTATATGAAGATTAATATAGTTAAATAACTAGCTAATCTCCGACAAAAAACTCTCTATATTCTAAGCTCATTATCACAGAAAAAGTTTGGTTCAAAACCTAAAAGAACAATAGGGTTGAGTAATCGACGTCGATAATGACGTCATTTACTCACAATTTAAATGCTAAAAACCTTGACAATTTTATCCGTCTATTTTGGATGTGAAGAAAATGTTGTCTCGTGGTGATTTTTGGTGACGTATACATGGTTTCACCTAAGTTTCAAGTCATTTTCAATTTTCATTGACTTTGTTCCAAGTGCTCCATTAAAAATAGCTTTATTTTCCTAATTTTAATGTTTCATTACTAATATAGCTGAGTGTATCTTCGAAACCGATATTAAGTGTCCTTGCCGAAAACAGTGTCGTGCAGACGAAGAGGAAATTCATAGTGGCACTGGACTCATGATGAAGGGTTGTAATAAAGAAAAACCCAAGTGTTGCAGGTAACTATCAACACTGAATATCTTTGTTCTTCACAAGTCTTGTCGAGTAGTTAGGGCTCTTGCCTTTTGAGGCGTTCTGTCCCTTCTGTGCTTGTCATGTCTGTTAAGGTGGCTCGATCGAGTTTTCTAGTAGAGCTGAGAGTCATCTTTGAGTGAAAACTGTTTGTTTATGAGCAGTCTGACGGTAAATTAATTATTACAGCCTTATTAGACAAAAATCCAAATGACGTATGTTATATGGAGATCGGCGTTACTATGGCAACGCATATAAGCCTAGAACTCATATAAATCAACAATGTGTAAAAAGGGAATTCTTTTATTCCGTTGCCATAGTAACGACGATCTTCATATAACATACGTCATCATAAACTTCGACCCCTGTCTAATAAGGGTGATAATACTTAATTTACTCTCAGACTGCTCATGAACAAATAGTTTTCACTCAATCAAACTCAAACTCGATCGAGCCACCTTAAGTATCGCATAAAAAGACGCCGGCTACAAAATATAAATATACGAAATACCATGTTGATGATTTTTGTTATTTCAGATTAAAAATAAATAAAAAGCACCAGACAGAAGGACTAAGAAATAAACCTGGAAAGCAGATATGAAATAATCAAAAGAAGAAGAACTGAAAAGATCAAAGAAATAAAAAAAAAATGAAAGAAAGAAGAAACCAAGGAAGGAATGAACAAGAAAAAAGGAAAACAAGGAATGGAAGGAAAGACAGAAGAAAAAAGGAGGGAACTAAAAGGAAAGAAAGGAAGGAAGGAAGGAAGGAAGGAAGGAAGGAAGGAAGGAAGGAAGGAAGGAAGGAAGGAAGGAAGGACTAGCCGGGTGAAAGGGAGCGGAACAAAAACGACAAAAAGTATTCACAAATAATTATTTCTATAAAGTAGACTAGATATATTAAAAATAGTTGAATTTTCTATATCAAAATAATCGCATACTCATTTCGTAATCCATAGTGATGTGCAATATAAATCCACAGAAATCAAGTCATAAGCTAGTCGAAATTGGGCTATCCGCCATTTTAGATTTGCCACGTCGACCACTAGTCATATTTGGTTTTATAAATTAGCCGTTTCTAACAGAAAAAGGAATGCTGCGAGGGATATATAATGTTTTCAAACGGGATGACTAGCGCTTGATACAACAACACGTTTTAATATTAAAAATGTACATGTAAATTTTATTCAAATCAACTTTTTCAAACAAATCATCCTTCAATCCACGTACATGCCAAAAAGTCGAGTTCAGAGCTGGTCTATAAACACGCCGCGCATGACACACAGGAATCCTACTGCAAGATTAGTGTCGCAATTAGAATAGAACTGGAAAGGAATAATATATAAGATGTGATTGTAAAGACAGATGTACCAGAAGGGTCAACTAGTTAATAAAGCGATCAAGACGACGAGAAAACTCTCAGTTTGTGACTCTTAGATATAACTGTACTATGCAGTCTTTGAAAGTTCTATGTAAAAGCTGTAAAAACCAAACAAAAAGCTTCATCCTGCAGAAAGCTCTGGTTGTGTCATATCTTATTTTCTCATGATAGTGAAAAAGTCACCTTGTTTAATGAAACCAATTTAGAGCTAAATACTAATCAAGACATTGAAACAATCAGCAAAGATCAACTTGAAGATCTTTTATTAGATTTACCAGAGGTCCAGCTGGCTTATCAAAGGGCTAAAAAGATTGACAGGTATTAGGCTATAGTCACATGCGATGTTCTGCGCCTATTTTTTGAGTTTCCTGTCATAAACAGGGAATGCATTTTCCAATTAACCATCAATCGTTATCGTTGCCTCGCTAACTGGCCTTTCTACTTGAGCCGATATATTATGTGATCGACAATGTTTTTCTTCTTCTTCTTCTGTGGAACAATTTCCGGGGAGGGGTAAGTATCCGTGTGATTTGGAATTTTGCCTCAATTGCGTGCGTGATCCGTGGAACTGAATGAGGTGGGAATCTTGCGTGCTACGTGATTGACCTGCAATTGGTACGTGATTCGGGAATAATCAAGACCAGTCGCATCCTCTAAGTTAAGGCAACGCCCCTCTGTCGGTTCTTGTTGATTTCAGGTTGTTTGATTGGCCCCAAAGTCAATGATCATTGGGGAGGCTTTGTTAAGATATCTATTTTAAGGGTTCCAAGTTCCAGGCCTCCCAGTTAACGCAGCCAGGCTGTGTAGTGAGGACCTTGGGTGGTGTGGAACGTTTTCTAGACCAGTTGTTATCTCCTTGAGGGGAAGTGTAGAAAATCGTCTTTCTGATTCATTTGGCCAACTCTCCAACTCGGTTTACTTAGTTTCTGGACTTTCTGATGGAAGATCGAGCTCTTGGCTCAATTCTCGAACGTGGACAAAACTGGTGGTTTAAGCTGTTGGACAATCCATCTGTGTGAATTTGTGTGAACTGAATGATCTATGATCGTAAATCGGGCGATAGCTCTACATTAGAGTAGCTGAGCGTTTTGCTATATGGTCAAAAAATATGTTATATATACTAGAGACGAATTTAGGATATGCTATAAGACAAAGCAAAACAAAAGGATTGGTCTTCGGTACGTTTTTTGGGCTCGGCCCATTGATTGCATGTGGTTGAACTGATCACTTCGTGACAAACTTCAGGGTAAAGCCTAATGTTGGCTGTGCCCGATTAGATATATTACATATATTTTCTGTACTTGTGAGGCTGGAATCCCAAACGAGTTTTAGCTGAGGCTAAGGAATGCACGATGTTAAGCGATGGAAATAAGCGAATCTAAGGTTGGGAACTGAATAAACATGTAAGGTTTGGATATTGAGGTTAGGGGTTGTTGCCATATAGTGAAGTAAGTAAGGTTGGGATAAGGTTGGATGGTTGAGGACAGGGAAGTAATGTACGTTGTAGACCACGGTTTGGTTAGTCATCGTATAGACGGCGAGGAGGGGGTGTCTCCATACCTTAACTAATGCTAATCAGTAAGCAGGAAGGATAATGTACTAATTACTTTACACAAGGAAGTGAACATTCTCGTACTAGCAGTGACGTCAGTAATGATGACGGCAATACGAAAAAGCCTTGCTTGTTCTTTAATAAACAAACTTGAAGTACTCGTCATCGTGAAGAAACGGACTCTATCAAAAGTATCAATGAAAAAGTTTGTTAATAAAACAATTGAAGTGAATAACCTTCATGTCGCTCAGTTTAGCTGTGAATTCGTTCATGTGTTTTGCAGTTTCCATTAGTAGAAAATGTCTTCCTACAATACCGACATTTATATGGATTTTCGCCTTGTGTGAATTCGTTCATGTCTTTTGCAAGCTCCATTTTGAGAAAATGTCTTTCTACAATACCGACATTTGTATGGTCTTTCGCCTGTGTGAATTCGTTCATGTGTTTTGCAGTGTCCATTAGTAGAAAATGTCTTTCTACAATACCGACATTTGTATGGTCTTTCGCCTGTGTGAATTCGTTCATGTGTTTTGCAGTGTCCATTAGTAGAAAATGTCTTTCTACAATACCGACACTTGTATGGTTTTTCGCCTGTGTGAATTCGTTCATGTCTCTTGCAGTTTTCATTAGTAGAAAATGTCTTTCTACAATACCGACACTTGTATGGTTTTTCGCCTGTGTGAATTCGTTCATGTCTCTTGCAGTTTCCATTACTAGAAAATGTCTTTCTACAATACCGACACTTGTATGGTTTTTCCTTTCCATGAATTCGTTCATGTCTCTTGCAATCTTTATTTCCAGAGAATGTCTTTCTACAATACCGACACTTGTATGGTTTTTCGCCTGTGTGTATTCGTTCATGTCTTTTGTAGTGTCCATTATGAGGAAAGGTTTTACCACAATACTGACACTTGTACTTTCCAACTATAGAGTGAGCCCTCATGTATTGGTAAGACTTCAGTTTCAAACCATGAACTATAAGCTGGTGTCTTACACGATTACGTGATTTAATGAATGACAACTCACAGTGATTGCATTTATACGGTCTCTCTACACCATCACCACCACCACTATGGCCACATTCTGGCTCAGTTTTCAGTTTCAAACCATGAACTATACGCATGTGTCTAACACGATTACGTGATTTGATAAACGACAACTCACAGTAACGGCATCTATACGGTCTCTCATCAGTACCATCACCACAGTCTGGCGCAGTCTCCAGTTTCAAACCATGAACTATACGCATGTGTCTAACACGATTACGTGATTTGACAAACGACAACTCACAGTAACAGCATCTATACGGTCCCTCATCAGTGCCATCACCACAGTCTGGTGCAGTCTCCAGTTTCAAACCATGAACTATACGCTGGTGTCTAACACGATTACGTGATTTGATAAACGACAACTCACAGTAACGGCATCTATACGGTCTCTCATCAGTACCATCACCACAGTCTGGCGCAGTCTCCAGTTTCAAACCATGAACTATACGCATGTGTCTAACACGATTACGTGATTTGACAAACGACAACTCACAGTAACAGCATCTATACGGTCCCTCATCAGTGCCATCACCACAGTCTGGTTCAGACTCAGAGCTCTAAAGAAAAGATATAGACTAGCTCAAGTAAAATATTAAAGCAAGCAGTAAAATGTTACGGGCAGGGAAATCGTACAACATTACACGCATTATTCTAGAGTTGCAAGTTGCGGAGCAAATGTTGCTCGTATTAACCTTCTGCTCGCACTAAGCACATCTTTCTGGTTGCAAAAAGAGGACTAATGTTCATGCAACGAAGAAAATTTGCAGTGCGCATGGACAATACGAGCAGCATTTGTTCTGAAATTGTCAAACAACTTTGGGCAAAATGTTGTACGATTTTGCTGCCGCATTATCGTACCGGATGGGATACACAATACAGCTTTTCCTGCAATGTTGCGTGTAGAGAAAGTTGTGCCTTATTTTCAACGTTGAAACAAGACGTTGTACCAGATAGTTCAAAGACCACGCCCACTTTGACATTTGTGCATAACTCAATGACAAACATCGTTGAAATCAAAATCGAGTAAGCGGTTACTCGAAACCGAGAAAGTAAAACTCTATTTTGAGTTACGCGCTCCTAAAAGTTGACACATACTTTTTCGAGTTACATACTATTTAAAAAATACATCTGAACAAAGGAAATTCACATGAAAGAAAAAACATCTTCATCTTCAGAAATCAACGCCGTTGACACAGACAAGACGGACTAGCTCAATGGGAGAATGAATTTGAATACATGCTCTGAAACTATGGACCACTATTAGTTGTATTTCACTACTTAACAGATTTGAATAATAACTCGACCTCCATTAACTCCCTACCACAGCTAAGAATAGTACACTAAAAAATAGAAAATAGGAAAAAAGGAAACTAGCTCAACACGATTATCACTCCTTAAGCTAATGCTGGTCCCAACCAATCAGATCAAACGCACTGACTCTGAATCATATCAGCGATAGTAAACTACGTTTATAACATAGCTACACTCTTACGCCCGCTCTGATTGGCCAGAAAGCTATGAACTATTTGCCCATGGGCTGCACTGCGCGCGCACTATCTTCGTCATCGTCTTTTTCAAATCATTCGTTTTTAAGATGGCGATACATATAACGAGCGCTCTGATTGGCTGAAAAATCTATGAACTATTTCCCCATGGTCTGCACGGCTACGTTTTTAACGTTCTAATTTGGAAAAAAAATTTTTTTGCTTTTGCCCCCCCCCCCCCCCCCCCCCCATCACTTTTCTAATGGTCCGTCCCTAAGTAACAAAAGCACTGAAAAAATTAGTTGAACTCTGACCCTCACGCTTCTACGTAATTACCTTTGTCAGAGTTATTGCTGATGTCAAACAATTAATTGTTTTAAACCTCAAACTAAACAGTACTATAGTTTTTATAACATTCTCGTTTCCATAAAAAAATTCAGTAATAAGGACAACCATTTACGGTCATGCAGTGCTGTCGTGTCATTTGAATTAAGCCATTTAATTCTTCAAATCAAATCAAATCTTTTGGTTTATCCTTGGATTTTAGAGTAGCATTACTCATTACTGCTAATATCTCCGAGACTCATTTACACTCGCGCGCTATCACTACATTCAATATACTCTGCAAACAACAGACAACTCACATGTTGATTTTTGCTGAGAGAAAAAACCGGAGAAAAAACCCTCGTGACATGGGAGAGAACAACACACCAAACAAACTCAACTCACATGTTGATTTTTGCTGAGGGAGGAAAAACCGGAGAACACGGAGAAAAACCCTCGTGGCATGGTAGAGAACAACACCAAACCGAACTCAACTCCCCTATGATCCAGCGTCCGAGCCGAGACTCGAACACCGGACCACAGCGGTGAAAAGCGAGGGGCTTATAATTAACGACTACGCTACCCATGCCACCCAAGTAGCAATAACAGTATTCCTCTCTCCCTTTAACAAGCATGTCATAAAAATTAAAACTATTTTACTTGGCCGCAAATCTTTAATTTTGTTTCAGGAGAATACTCTGTTCAGCTCGCCACTTCAGACTTTGGCGCCCAGTAGTCGTGTTCTCCGGACGGTTTTGAGATATGTTTTTGCGATATGATAATTACCGTCAAGAAGATCTACTGTTAGAGCAAATAATCAATACCATAGGGTTTGTATATGTCTAACCACCGATAAAACCCATGGTTGCAACACGCTTACATCTAATAGCTAGAGCTTGGTTGTTTACATTTTGGCAACACACACTTAGTTTTGATGGAATGTCATTGTAGTTTGATGGCAAAATTCTTCAAAATACCTCTTAGAAAACCTCTAAAGTCTAATTGTTGTATCAAACAAGACGCATAGCTGCGTGAACTCGGGCTTTCTATGTAGTAAATCATGAGTTCTCTTTGTTAACATTGTCCCTTTAAATTCTCCATTCGTTTATTCTGCTGTGCTCTTTGACCTAAAGCGCATTTATACAGGCTTAACCTTCTTTTCGAGAAAGACCCATCGGATTAAAAATTGATTTTTGTTTACCTGTGAAATAGTTTTTTCAAACTAACTTATTTGACTTCTGCAGTATACTATCAATTTTAATCATATTTTGATTCATTTGCTTTATTCATAACAGCAACTTTTACAATTATTTGAAAAGACAAATAAATGTATTTTAAAGTTTATCTGTTTATCAGTTTATCTGAAGGGTCAGTGCTTGAGCGTCGGACGGGAAATCCGAATGTAGGCTAGCTCAAATCACGCCGAGGGCTCGGAATTTTTAAGATCTGAACTTTTACACTCGCAGAAGCATTCACATCCAACTAACACATTTCCGAGTGACAGTACAATCCAATCATTTACTTACAGAAGAATTGTTGGTAATTCTGCCTGCCTTGAAACAAACCAACTTTAACTGATTTGCAATACTCACAACTCTACAACTTCAACACGGATTATTAGCAGAATTGATTCACAGTTGGTGATCATTAAAGATGAAAACTACTGCTCTATGTTTTAACTATAATTATTAGACTACGTTGAATTTAAGCACAAACTTTCCTTTATTTTCTTGGTTTTTAGCTTTCAAATAGCAATACAATTTAGATGACTTGGGTATTAGTTCAACGAATACGTTCGTAAACAAACTCAAATTAAAATGTTCGCTCGTAAATTGATCTCTCGTAAAGTTCGCGGACCGACTCGTTTCGAAAACGCTCGACATCTTTTAGTGTGGGTCTACCGCGAACAGTGTGTGCGTTTGTATTAGAAATCATATTTACCCTTGAATCGCGAGACATCTTGCAGGCCGCCATGATGACCATGTGCTTTTGACGCTTATTTAGGTATATACTTCATGGTTTTGAGTGCCGTATAGTCGCTCTGTACTTCTCAAGTAAAGAAGCGACTATATAGGACAATCATGAAGTATATACCTCTCGACGCATGCGCCTTTCCATCTATACGCATGCGCTTTAGTTGCTAGACTGCGTTTTGCGTCGGAACGAGGAAAATAATAACAACAATAACGAAGCCCAATTTATAACTCGGGCATTCCTACGGAAGCCCGAGTAATAACTATTCTGAGTAGACTAATGAATTTAAAATAAAACTGTACTCACTGAAATTCTCACGACGTTCTCCAGTGTCTCCAGTCTTGATTGGATTGAAAGAACAGCTAGCTATGTCGCTTGAGAATGTAGATGCTTATCAATTTGACCAAGGGCACTAAAGCAAATATTGGTTTTTAACTCGTGGATTGCAAATCCGCGAGTTATTGTGAGGGAACAAAACATGCAAATGAGTCACTCACTCACTCACTCACTCACTCACTCACTCACTCACTCACTCACTCACTCACAGGGGGGCCCACCTCTTTCTTTTGAGAAAATATTAAAAAAAACGCGAAAATAAAACGCGAAAATAAAGGAAAACAACGTAAAAAAATTGTTGTCCGAGAGAGGCTGGGAGCGAGCGGAGCGAGCGCTGGAAGGGGATTGGGAGCGAGCGGAGCAAGCCAAGAGAAAAGACACTTGACACTTGGATGACACTTGTGATGCTGGGAGAACACTCGAGAGATGTCCTACGGCTCGTGCTTCCACTACGCTTTCTCGTGTTCTTCGAATTCCAACATCACGCGTGTTTTGATCAGGCTATCAAACACGGGAAACCGTTTTTAACTCGTGGATTGCAAATCCATGAGTTACAGTGAGGGGTAGAATATGCAAATGAGTCAGCTTACTACTTTGTGTATGACAACAACTATTCAATCTATCTATTGTCTAACTAGAATGGTGCTATACATAAAGTAGTAGCCTATTGTGTCACTCACTCAGTCACTCACTCACTTTCCTGTAAACTTCCGGTCTGTCAAACTTTACTTCCGGCCTATTCTCGATAATACGATAAAGTGCTAACTTCCGTTAGAGTCGTTTTTAACTCGTGGACTGCAAATCCACGAGTTATAGAGAGGGGTCGAAATATGCAAATGTGTCACTCACTCACTCGAACATTGTTAAACTATGTTACTGCGCATGCTCCACGTGATTGAAGGCAGGCCGAATGTAACGTGGGCTCTGGGTACGCAGCAATCGTTATAAACTATTGTCAAAGTCATCACGTGTTACAGCGCCATTACAGTATAGTTTCAGAGTTGTAACACGTGAAATATCATGAATAGTTACTTTCAAAACAGTTTTAGTGTTGTAGGAAGTTCAAGGTTGGGCATGCGGTGACGTGTGACGTACGCAGGTAGTCCCGGGAAAATAGAATATGGCTATGCTCACATGCCTCCACATGCACCTTCCTTGAAAACGTTAAAATTTGTATTGGAAATCTCTAGTGAAAAGTTGTTACCAATTTATAACGAAAATAGGTTCATAGTGAGAAAATTGTAGTTGCCACGTGACAGTCAGAAACTAGTCCATTGGTAGATAATTTTATAGTTTTTTGAGTGCTATATGTGGATTATTTAGGCACAGTCACATCTCTAACGGGATGCTTAAAACAGCCAAAACAATATCCATTTTTAACTAAAGAACTCCTTATACGGTTAAAATTGGCTATTAAATTGTAGTCAAAGTCTTCTCTGTGAGCTGGAAAAACTATCCAGGATAACTATGTCTGAGTAGACTGCATATAAGCCAGAGCCTAGCTCCACAAATTTAGATGAGTACAAAGAAGAACTAAGAAGAGTCCACGAAAGAATAAAAGAGAAGAAGTCGATTCAGCTGAACTGGTTTCTTACAGTACTTCTGTAGCTGTTGCGCAAAACGTTGCGCGATCTGTTGCAAGGTTGGTATGGCTTCAGAAAAAGAACTCGTTTCTACTTCTCTAACTGTTGCGCGCACCTGTTGCAGGGTCGGACACACGCACGATGCATGTTGTGTACAATGTTACAAGCTACATGGAAAATAACATCTTGTGTTCTTGGTTTCTACAAATTAAGCAACAAGCTACCCCATTAACAATAGCCCCAGCGCAGGTCGCATGAGACTATGCATAGGATAATTCGTCAGGCAGAGCAGTGAATCATTTAAAAGATTTCATCATATAATGAAAGCACTATGAAAGATTTAAAAGGTTTACTTTTTTGTGTTATTACGTTTCTAGGCAGAAATGACATTTCCCAATATTTTGAATACGACAATATAAAAACTTGCGCGAGTTTGGCATTCCTCTGTGGAGTTTTCGGGGATACATTTTGACGAGATCAGTTATAATTTAATTTTTCGTCTACTTACACAATTAAACTCAAATCGACCGAGTAACTAACAAATTTGGTGTTAATATTGAAGAACAAACGCGTACATGTAAACAACTACGAGCTTTGTTTTAAAACGATGAGCTAAAAGTATCAATCCAAATTTTAAATCACCTTAACTTATAAAAGAACTTACCTTTGCTGATGTCTTAATCTGATTACGCTCTAGGGATGTTCCTGAAATAAGAAACGTGGATTCCAACTGAACATCTTCAGTAAGGCCGATCATTTCACTTTGTAACGGAAATAAAAATCCATAAATAATAGCGTACGTAACGGCTTGAAGTTTGCTGTACTTAAAATAATCATGGAAATTTATTGATCCTCTTCAATCGACTAGATTTTGATTGGTTCTCTATCTCCATGGGGAATTGGGACAAATCGATGGAGTAAAACAATGCAGACAAGCTCGATGTTCCTGAAAACTTATTCTTTTATTTTCTCTTTCTATTTATTTACAAAACAGCTATTTTTTGATAGCTGGACTCTGATTGGTTCATTTCTTTCCCTGGGGAGTATTAGCATTACAATGAAACTTCGCCGAATAGACTACCCCGATTAGTCATTAAATTTATTAAGTGTCTAGGTAGCGCAGCGGTCTAAGGTGATATCTAAAGGTATGGATTAGGGTCCGGATATCGTCTCCCTCCCTGGCCTTCGGGCTAAGATAACTGTAATATGTAGCACCGGGATAGCGTGGATGGGGCCGAAATCTTCATCCGTAACGTAAGCCGATTCGATGTCTCAGCTTCTCAGAATGTCTCGGGAGAATCGTCCCAAAATTTCATTTTCTTTTTTTCTTTTTAGAGTTGTTCATTCAGTCTGTTATTTTATTTCCGGGGGGTGCTCTTTAAGGGGTTACAGGTTCGATCCTCGTCGACGCCGGGTTCTTTTCTGACTTCTGTTTTTCTTCATTTTTTCCGTTTCTTTCCCAAGTTTTAAGTTAAAATTACATCTTTTGAACTTGTTTTTAAATGTTTGGAGTTTTTAATATTTTTTTCTGATAAATTTTATTTTCAATTTTTATTTTTAATTATAATTATTCATATATCTCACTGCATTGTTGCTGTGGGGTGCATTTCTAGACATTACAAATTTCTTTCCTTTTCTCCTTTTCTTTTTTCGAATTTCTTGACAATTTTTCCTATTTTTTTCTTTTTACGAATATCAGGACTTTTTTTCTCGCAAGTGATAATATTTTTACTTTTAAATACCTATTTGAATAATGAAATTGTAAACCATTTTTTACAAAATTCCTGACTTACATTAGAATTTGTCCCCGTAGCATGAATTCAAATCGCTTTGATTTGATTTTATACGTCAGGTAGCAAATACATACAATTATTTTATCCTACACTGAGCCCACACCATAGAAAATACAGCAAGTAATGGCAATGTCTCATGGGAAAAGACAGTTGAATATCCGTGAAATACAAATCATTAAAAGTACAAAATAGTGCTAATAAAACCAATAGAAAACAATACAATTTGCAAAAAATTGTACAATTTAGTATTACAAATATTTCACGGATATACTGTTTGCACTCTACCTCTACTGTTTTGATATGTGTTGAGTAGATGACACCACTTCTCTCTCAACCCAGTAAAAAAATACAAAACAAAAAAAAAACAAAAAAAACCTAGACGACAAATTGATAAATTGATGTTCACTGGGCTACCTGCAGCAGCTAACTCTTAGCGGACAGGGAACTATGATATACCTGAGTCTCAAAGAGCATAAAAACTGAAACTTTAATAGATGCTAGGCTGTAAAACTTAGACATGCAGTGAGCCCCGACGGCCGTGCAAGCAATTGCAAGCAGACATAACAACGTGTTTTAAGATTCTTATGTCTATATATTCTGAATACTTTACGATGGACGCTCAAGTGGTCGACATGTTTTAAAACTTAGGACTCATTACAAGTTCTTTGTTAGTGGCTAATTGTTTTATTGTTTTCATGCTTCCATTTCCGTAAAAGAGGATGGTCAACCACAGGCGATCTGTCAGTCCAAACAGTTTACAGCATTTTTACAGTGGCATTTATTATCGAGATTTCTTTCTTTCCGAACAGTTTTGGAACAATTTCCCATAAAAGCATAAAATATTCGAGTAACACGTGAACATTCCAAAAGTAACACTTGGTTGTTCAGTTGACTGAATCATACTCTTCCTGACTTCAGTTTAGGAGTAATGAATACTTCTTGTTGTTAAGGCGTTTGCTGTCGTTGTCATCTTCGTTGCCGTTTTGCTAGCAAAACTCGAATCATTATCAAGACATTGATCACCAGAATCTGCCGTCATAAGATTTTTTTTCAAAATTCACCTAAAAAATCACAATAGCCAACATATTTGTCATCTTCGTTGCCGTTTTGCTAGCAAAACTCGAATCATTATCAAGACATTGATCACCAGAATCTGCCGTCATAAGATTTTTTTTCAAAATTCACCTAAAAAATCACAATAGCCAACATATTTCTACAAAAATACTGGATGGCAAGTCGTACGAAGCATTATTTAGTATACCACGTGTCGCTAGAGAGCGCACTCTGTCACGTGGTTCAATTGTATCATATAACACAAGGGGAGCCAAAACTCGAATCATTTTCAAGACATTCATTACCAGAATCAAGAAATTGAAGTGCTGATCAAGAGATGGACAAGATAATCGTAGTTGTGCTTTTGTTGATAGGTAAGTTGTTTAATGGGACTTGTAGGGAGTGGGCAAGTATTGAGCAATGCTTCTCTCCAATCCCAAATTCGAAAAGCAAGTCGAAACAATACATCAGAATCTAGCTAGTGATTGATTTCTAAACAGAATAGATATATCCATTCACATATGGCTTTCCGAACGATGATAATTGCAAAAAAGAGGTTCTTCGTTTATTAGATAGGCCTCTTGAATTGGCAAAACTTGATAACACAGTGTAACATGACAAAAACGTTTCCTTCTATGGCGAAACGTGTCGCGCTTTTGGTTCTTTCCCATGGCGCTTTTCGTGCTACCTTTCTATCATGCTGTTAGTGGCTTTGTATCACGTTTTTCTGGAGACTAAAGGCTAGTCACTAACATGTCAAAGTATTCTATCACAAAAAATATTATGTCGAATAAGAAAGCTTGAGTTAAAACAAAAAGTTAACAGCGCTTTTAAAATAATTATCTTACATTCAACGAAATGCAGAGAAAAACGCTCCATTTGTACTTGAATAGTGTCTCCAGTCAATTGTGCATATAGGAACGCTCTTTGGCTAAAGCCAGAAGAATATTTGGTCAGTGTGCGGCGTTCTAAGCGAAAGGTCTCGAGTGGGATCTACCACTCTCGTATCATGCCAATATTGTTGATTGCACGCATTTGTGCAGCTATAGCTAATTTGGGAACAATCACTCATTACACAGAAGCCCTCTGCTTTGCCACGGTGACGACTATGGCCTTAGTTCTCCCAATCCTACTTAAAATGTTACTCCTCATTCTATCTACAAGTTTCATACTGCACGAACAAATTAGATGGAATTCAAAATGAAACTTTACTTTCAGGTTTTTCCCTGGTAATGGCCAACTCTAAGAAAGATGTTCCAAGTGAAGGTTATTGTAAATTTCAATTTTATTCATTAATCTGAAATCAAAGAGAGAGAGAGAGAGAGAGAGAGAGAGAGAGAGAGAGAGAGAGAGAGAGAGAGAGAGCAATTTAAAACAAAGCAGAACTCTAGAACAAAGCAGATCAAAACAGAGCAGACTGAATAATGCAGACCATGCGCGGACCAAAGCAGAGCAAAGTACGGAGCAGAACTCTAGAACAGAGCACAGCACAGCACGACAAACAGTTGTCAATAGTGACTGACAGTTTTGACAGCTGTAGAATCGAATTGTCTAGAATCAGCAACCATACATCCACCCTTACATCAAACCTGAAAAATATAGACCTCTATGAGGCCTTGTGGTTACTGGCCTCAAATCCAAATATAGATATAGACGCATTTCAAGGCCTGTCCCTGGTTGGGGGTGGGGGTAGGGGTTTACTTCGACTAGTGCATACACACACCGACTTTGTCCTAGTGCCCTTGGTAAGTTTATTGAAATTCAATATATTTTTATGTTCTATTTGACCTGATGCGTTTGGTCACGTAATGGATAAAACATCTGAAACATGAACGAAACAAACATTTCCCCTGCAGATATATTTCTGAACTAAACTGCACAGTTTGGTCTCAAAACGTATATTTATAACCACAAACCCTATATTTCATTATTAACTAGACGCACACGTGCGTTCACTCGTGCCCTGGGAGCCCCTTTTAGCCGGAGAGGCTTCAATGACCGGCCCCGTTCGTACTCTTCCCCGAGCCGTTTCACGCATTCTTCACTTAACCGTAACATAATATAGACCTTTTTTGACCTTTTTAAAGAATATCTGATTAGTCAATTTGTCTGTCAGCAGCTTAGTGTTTGCCTTTATCCCAACATGCAAAAATATACCAGTTTATTCAACTTTTTATTTCACAAATTGTGTATTTTTTCGTTCATGTTTTGGATGTTTTATCCATTACGTGACCAAACGCATCAGGTCAAATAGAGCCTTGGTTCCATGAAAATATATAAATACATTGTCTGGCCAGAATTGTGTTAAAATTCAATACAAAAACCTCTCAAGATCTCTTGAATGCTTGAATGAAAAATATAATTGACTTGCCTCTATGTGCGTTCGTTTAGCAACGTAGGGTGAGAAATTCGTAGATCTCCAGCTCAAAGGAATTGCTCTGAGTCGCGAGAGCTTCATCTTCAGTACTCCATTGAGAGTTCGATATTTGGCCAAAGTATTGGAGATCAAGCTCAAAACTAGACGCACATGTGCGTTCACTCGTGCCCTGGGAGCCCTTCAGCGACCGGCCCCGTGCGTACTCTTCCCCGAGCCGTTTCATGCATTCTTCACTGTAACCGTAACATAATAAAGACCTTTTTTGACCTTTTTAGAGAATACCTGATTAGTCAATTTGTCTGTCAGCAGCTTAGTGTTTGCCTTTATCCCAACATGCAAAAATATACCAGTTTATTTAACTTTTTATTTCACTATATATCTCAATTGTTTGCTGTAAAGACTTCTACAACGACGTTTTTGACACAATAACAAATCGTGTATTTTTTCGGCGTTCATGTTTCAGATGTTTTATCTATTACGTGACCAAACGCATCAGGTCAAATAGAGCCTTGATTCCATGAAAATATATAAATAAATTGTCTGGCCAGAATTGTGTTAAAATTCATTACAAAAACGTCTCAAGATCTCTTGAATGCTTGAATGAAAAATATAATTGACTTGCCTCTATATGCGTTCGTTTAGCAACATGTAGGGTGAGAAATTCGTAGATTTCCAGCTCAAAGGAATTGCTACGAGTCGCGAGAGCTTCAGTACTCCATCGGAGTTCGATATTTGGTCAAAGTATTGGAGATCAAGCTCAAAATAACAGCCCATTCTGAAGCTCTTATAAGTGTCTAGGTATATCTCGAGTTAAAAGCTCCATTTTCTATTGTCTCACTGCTGGAAAAGCCTGTCTCTGAAAGCCATTTTTTGGGCTGTCCGCCATCTTGCATTCCTAAAGTTCCTGACTGGCGTTCACTTCGAAGACCTTCGAAGAGTTCGCACTCGCTCAAAGGTGATGAATGAAGGGCATTGTTTCTTGCGCTCTTAACCAATCAGGATCTTTAACACGTGACCGATTGCGCAAGAAAGGCCTCTTCTGGCGACGAACAGAGAAAAAAAAAAAAAACATTTGCAGTTTATAACTCGTTCCCGGCCTAAAGGCCTGGGCACGAGTAATAACAGCCCATTCTGAAGCTCTTATAAGTGTCTAGGTATATCTCGAGTTAAAAGCTCCGTTTTCTATTGTCTCACTGCTGGAAAAGCCTGTCTCTGAAAGCAATTTTTTGGGCTGTTTGTTACTGGCGGTTTTGATTACCGGAAACGCAACTTATTATGAGTGTCTCGTTTCAAATCTCAACACAGGAAACCCCGAAGTACTTTATTGATCTATTTATTCGTTTATGATTCTAAAAAGCCGGGTTCTCTGTGATTTATGTCGATAAGAAATAAGTGGAGGGCCTAAGAGGAGCCTAAGAGGCCTAAGTGGAGGCCCTAGGATAGACCCCTGAGGGACTGATTTGATATTACTATTATCAATATTAGCAAACCATTGATTAGTTGCATCTAATAGTGCGCTTAGCGTTAAATGGCAAGATCGAAAGACTGGCTGATGTCTAGTTAGAATTTCATTTTTCTCAAAATAATTGATCATATACTACTTTAATTTTTCAAACACTTTAGCAGTGGAGCGGAATTGAGAGGACATTACATGGCCGCGCGGAGAGATGGAATTTATCTTCTGGTGTTGAGAAATATCGTACTCGTTCGCGTATATCTCCAAGCGATCATGTAATCTACTTTTTATCACATGACAATCAGTGGTACAACACGTCACACAGATTTTCTCTTTTTTAGTTTTTTAGCTCGATTACCATTAACTTATATAATGCGCGCCGACTGACAGGGCCCGAGAACAGTTAAACATTTGAATGTTTTTAAAGACTTATTTTTAATCTCAAAAATATTGCAATAAATATCACTTCAGCAAAATCAATGAACAATCAGTCTTTGTTTTAAGCTTTAATATTTCATAAAATGAATAACTTCAATGACAAAGTAGCGAGTTGGTCCAGGGGGTTTTCGTCCATTTGATTTCCGTATCGAAAGAACAATTGAAAATTGAAGTTGAAATTAATCTTTAATTTTTTCTAGTTTTAATTTTATACCTCATTTTGATACCAAAGTGAAGTTAGCCTGAGATTCGCAGCCTTAGATTCATATTGCCTGAGATTCACATTCATTTCCGGAGGGGGTCAACCAGGTCAATTCTTAAAAGCTTTTATTACGTCAACTTAAACCTTAAATGCTTTTTACTCGTGCCCAGGCCGTAGGCCGGCACGAGTCTAGGTTTACCGTTCAATATCAATCTATGTTTCGTCGTAGTCGCAAATGTGTATGCAAATTAGGCAGGCATGGAAACGAGGCCACGCACGTTACATGACTCAGCTCAGTTTGACTTGCATCATATCGAAGCAAAGCAGTAAACTTTCTGAGCAAAACAGAGTTATTTTCACGAGTTAGGAATGTTTAGTAACTTAAACTTCACTATAAATGCAGTCGGATCGAGCCATTGCGTTATAGCAGTCTCTCGTGAGTCTCAATCAAGGTAAATTCAAGCTTCTTCATTCAAAATTTAACTTACTTACAAATCGACGATATATATTCAAATGTTAGCTTGCAAATCTCGCTTTCTAAAACATGACTAAGCTGGTTTGAGAAATATATTTATATCCCTCTGTTGTTTAGACTTTTGGAATTTTTAGATGACTGGCATTTTCATGTTACTGACTGCAAAACTTTCTTAATTCGAGGCAGTTGAATTATATTTCCATGTTCGATTTGATTTAACTTACTAAAAGCCGGCTAAAGTGTCTTTCACTCGTCAAGATATTTGTGTTTGGTACTAAAAATCTCTTTGGTACTTAGAGAACAATTTGAAGGATTCAAAGTGTTATCAGTTCTGGAATTATATTCCTTGTGCAGTCAAGAGCGTTCATATTTCCAGTTTGCTGATTTTGAAATATATCACAAAAGAATAGGCAACCACAGGGAGCCCAAACCAAGAGTTTGGTTGTACTTATAAGAATTTCGTCCTCGGAGACCCAGGGCGTCGGGGAGGGGGGAGGGGAGCGGAGGGGAAAGGAAAGAGGGGAAAAGGACGCCCTGGGCTTTTGACTACCCCTAACTTGTCTTGAAGCCAAACGTCAACAAACGCTCTGATTGTGCCATTAGATTAAAATCATCTAAAATTACCAGTAAGCAAGTTGACCCCACGCATCGCCACGACTTTTAACAATACAAGCTGTCACGTTTAGTTTGAAAAGAACCATGTTTCCAGCTCACCGCGACTTTTAAACAATATATACGTAATCTCTTTCATGTATAGCAATGAGTTTAGAGTGAAAACTATAGATAAATTGCAAAGACCTTGGTGATCATGAAACAAGATGTATTTGAGGAACTTCTCACAGGATATGGCTGAGCAACTGTCACTATATCATAGCGATAATTGAAAAGTGAGCCAGATATTTTTGTCATTTGAACTTTGTTTACGTTAGACCATCTAATTGGATTAATTTTGGCTTCAAGACAAGTTAGGGGTAGTCAAAAGCCCAGGGCGTCCTTTTCCCCTCTTTCCTTTCCCCTCCGCTCCCCTCCCCCCTCCCTGATGCCCTGGGTCTCCGAGGACGTAAGAATTTATGCCTTTTATTTCATTTTGATATTCTACCTCTAAGCTATTATAGTACATTTTTGTGTTAAGTCTTTGTTGCGTACATCTATTTGAAACTGTATAGAAATTATTCACACAATAAGTTTTCAGGGAGGTGTATCTCATTTATTAGCCAAGTTTGTATGATAACCTCTGTCTTTCATGAGGAAGATGTATAAAAGGAAGATTGGTGCAATAAATCACTTGATGAGAAACTTAAATGCTGAAGGAATTGTTTTCTGCCTTGTTTCTGGTGCTTTTCTCCAGTAATACACTGTGGTCAGAACAGTGCTTGTGATTTGTTCAAGTAACAAAGAATGATAAAACAAAACAAAGGAGAGAGATTAAATGTAGAACAAAAGGCATTGTTCATCATAATCCACATATTCTTTTTTTTACTGAAATGTTTGAACAAATCACAAGCTTCATTCTAATGGTAGTGCAGGATGAACCCTTTTCTCTGGATTATCCTGTTCTCCCTCCCCAGAAAAAAAGTCAGCTGGAATGTGTGTGCATAGAAATTTTGATTTATTGTTCCCCAATTGATGCTTAGGCAATCGAGCACATTCCTTTGCTAGTAAAAGAATTGGCTAACTAATAGCAGACTGTAAATCTTTTTGTTTTCTTTTGTTTTCAGTAACAACATTACTAATACAAACCAAATAGTCCTTTTTCTTTCATCTGCAAAGTAACTCTAGAATACATTAGACACTTAAATTTTATAATTTGAAAATATTACAAACTGGATGGGCAACCAAGCAAATAAACTGATGGCTGCCAAAGACCATGCAGCTTTGGCATCTAGCTTATGTAAGACCACAGGTATCCCAAGCTGGCTCAATTCCTTGGGCTGGGCACGAGTAAACGCACCATTGTGCGTCTAGTTTAAGCGATAAATCAGCCTTAAATTCGCTTTTATACCAATGGATAGTATTTCATTTACAGCTCAGCCTTAGATTCGCGGGTAGACAATGTAAATGTATTTATTTTCAATCCTAGCCTTAGATTCGCGGGTAGACAATGTAAATGTACGCGAATCTAAGGCTGGGATGTCAGTGAAATACTTTGGCATTGACTGATCCGCGAATCTAAGGCTGGGATCGAAAAGAAATACTTTGACATTTTATACACGCGAAAAATGACATGATCAGTAAGACTCGTAATCACCAAAGACAAGAGAAACTACTAAATATTCCCTGCTCGTGCTGATGCTCATCCTTCTATCTTAGCTTGTAGCTGTTATAGATTTCAATCCGAGTGGCCAACAATGCTTAATTCAGTAGTTCATAACGTTTACTTGTAGGACAATTTTCTCTTGTACATGTCTTGTCAAGACGACACCATTTTGTTTGCTTGACCCACCCTACGGTCCGGGGTTTTTTCGTCCATTTGATTTTCTTATGGAAAGAAAAACTGAAAATCGAGGTTGAAATCAATTTTTGATCTTCAATTTTTGTATTTTTCACTTTCAAACCTCCTTTTGATGGATTTCACTAAGAGAAAAATCAGAATTTCCTTGTATATCTTTTAAAAATACGATAAAACAAAAGTTCTTTGTTTAAAATGTGCATCGATTTTCCAAAATCAGTTATTTTAAAAATTGAAAAAGAGAACGACCATTTTTCCCCAAGTAGGGGAGGATTCCCTCCGAGTTTCCCCTGACGGGGGAGGGGTACAGGACTGTTCATCTCGGAGGAGGGTGGGGTGTGTCAAAATGGCGTCGTCTTGACAAGACGAAAAGTTTAAAGCTCAATAAAAATCCTACAAGAAAAGAACTGCTGAATTACGCATGTTGGCCATTCGCATTGAAATCTACTTGAACTGAACACCTTGAATGGATGCATCAAGGAGCTGATGGTTTAGACAAGACACTGCGCTGTATAATACCATGATCACCTCGGGATCCATTGTTTCAAGAGGGACGTTTAACGTCTAACATCCCTCCTACCTGAATAGTAATGAGAACTAAATTTCCCTCATTAATGATGTATGAGGGAAATTTAGTTCTAAATTTCCCTCATTACTATTCATGAGTTTCAGTCCCTCATATAACAATCATCGGGACAATCGGAAAAGTGCAGCCTATTCCGAAACTCTTTAACATCATAACGCACCGATACCTCTTACCACTGCACACTCCTACGCGTGTGGGATCTATTCATTCTACTTTGCGCATGTGCATAACGAAGCAAAGAAAGCATTATGAAAAACAATTTAGCTTTCGAATTGTTTAACAACCTATAAATACTTGTTCATTGTAAGGATATAACAAAGAAATCTATTTTCAAAAGTCCCCAGAGAACAGGGTTACGCACAATAATATGCCGCGGTTGACACTAGTGAAAAACGTCTGCGCATGCGTGCATATTACGATGTTTTCTTAAGAAATGTTTGAGTTTTAGCCTGAAATGAAATGCTCGTGTTCTCGGTGTATACATAAAATTTCTCTTGTATACTTTTGTGAGACAAAGATATTGTATTTATGAAGACATTATATGTTAATACTGGCCCTAAGTTTCAAGAATTGATCTTAAGTTTTGACATTTTGTGAAAACCGTTGTTGAAGGCAAGCGTAAAAGCGAAATTTGCATAAGTTACAAAAGCACGAAGACGTGACTACGAGCATGCGCAGACGTTTTTCACTAGTGTCGCCGCGGTTCAATTGTATTCAAGTTTTGGCATGGATGAACAAACAGCGAATAAGTATATTTTCGTTTATTTCCTCGGTGATCATGGTATTATTATAAGTAATACCATGACCCTGAGGGATATTAGTGATTAAATGTCCCCGAAGCCGAAGCCGAAACCGAACCAAACAACCACCACCACCACCACCACCACCACCACCACCACCACCACCACCACCACCAACAACAACAACAACAACAACAACAACAACAACAGAAAAGCACTTCACTTTCAGGTTTGTCCGAACGGAGAGGTTTGCAAGACAGCGATGTTCAAAGTGACTGTGATTTAAAATTTCAATTATATTTATGAAAACAAATTAAAGCAAAAACTTTAGTTTCAGATGAGAAAGGTTGGCCGAACAGCGAAGTTCCAAATCAAGGTAATGCTCAATGTCAATTTTATGCATATTCCTTTTCCTCCATTAGAAACAAGTAGTTACAAATACTGACCAAGATTACATCGTTTAGAATGGAGTGAAATTGGTTGAGTTGACATTCAATAAAATATGATAGCTTGTGGGACATTGACATAACGTAAGTAAGCTGTTGCAACCAACTAAACAACCATCTACATGAAAGCTAAGACTTAAGTGTCAAAACTTACAACCAAAAAAAACAAAAACAAAACAACAACAGCAACAACAACAACAACAACAAACCCGAACCAAACCACCACCACCACCACCACCACCACCAACAACAACAACAACAGAAAACCACTTCACTTTCAGGTTTGTCCGAACGGAGAGCTTTGCAAGACAGCGATGTTCAAAGTGAATGTGATTTTAAATTTCAATTTTATTCATGTCTTGAAAGCAAATTAAAGCAAAAACTTTAGTTTCAGATGAGAAAGGTTGGCCGAACAGCGAAGTTCCAAATCAAGGTAATGCTCAATGTCAATTTTATGCATATTCCTTTTCCTCCATTAGAAACAAGTAGTTACAAATACTGACAAAGATTACATCGTTTAGAATGGAGTGAAATTGGTTGAGTTGACATTCAATAAAATATGATAGCTTGTGGGACATAGTTACGTTACGTAAGTAAGCTGTTGCAACCAACTAAACAACCATCTACATGAAAGCTAAGACTTAAGTGTCAAAACTTACAACCAAAAAAACAAAACAAAACAACAACAACAACAACAACAGCAACAAACCCGAACCAAACCACCACCACCACCACCACCACCACCAACAACAACAACAACAACAACAGAAAACCACTTCACTTTCAGGTTTGTCCGAACGGAGAGGTTTGCAAGACAGCGACGTTCAAAGTGAATGTGATTTTAAATTTCAATTTTATTCATTAAAGCAAATTAAAGCAAAAACTTCAATTTCAGATGAGAAAGGTCGGCCACAGAGGTAAGTTCCAAGTTTTCTTCCAATCAAGTAGGTCAGTGCTTAGGGAATCGGCATGGAAATCCGAAGGTCGTGGGTTCCAACCCCGCTGAGGGTTCGGACTTTTCAGAGTTTTATTTCACACTCGACGAAGCAAACATAACAGAGCTTATCCTCGTAAGATGCTTTTCTGACATTCCATGCATTTTCCAAAGAGTAATGAATTATATGGGTAAGACAGAAAATTTCTTACATCTTTTTCTGGCCGACATTGAACAGCTCTTCTTTGCAGAACATGAACTGATAAGCACGGTTATAGAACGCAGTAATGAATTCATTTTATACCTTCTCAGTCTAAGGGCTAAGATCCCGTATTGTTTACACAGGGTCACCTATACCTTTTACGTGAAACGTGAATGGCTGATTTATTTTGACGTGAAATGTGATTTAAGGTCTAAAATCTTTTTGCGTCCACTTGAAAGCAACTTGATTTTTTTGTGAACGTACATGAAAGAGGTTTTTGAAATATCCATGACGCGTGAAAAGACCAAATATTTTTGCGTGATTTCATTTTGCAAAGGGGTATAGGGAACCCTGTTTATAAAACACACATAATTTGGTCGGTGCCATTAATTCCGTGGGAAACAGGCCAGCCCAGCCCAGTCAGCCCGGTTAACAGGGCCAGCCCGCTTCATATAATATGAACTGGGCTGGCCAGATTGAGCGTGTGTGCTGAGTTAGGTTGTCAGATATCAACTTATCTATAAAACAGGCACAGGATCCGGTTGTTGTTATTATACGGGGAACCGGGACATATAAATCAGGCTCTAAGGGTTTGGTTGCCTCCCCTAGTAATTAATAAGAAGAAGAGCGGGGCAATCTTACACATGATATTTAAGCCGCGTTTACACAAGCGTTTTCCTTGACACTAGTTTTAATTCCCTTATCAAGGAATACTTGTACCTGTATAGATGCGGCTTAAGACTCCAGGGTTTCACTTGTGTTTAACCAAAACAGGTACTGGTTGCTTACTACTCATGGAAAAGAAATCGTGTTCTTGAAAGATATGACCATGAAAATTAGGCACAATTTTGAGAGATGAGTAACTGTATTTCCAATTCAATACGGATCATGGAAGTTGAGGTGGTGTCAACTTGCGCTTCTGTACGTGATTCATATTTGATATTTGAGAGGTGATGACTCAGAAGCACATTCATAAGATGAAGCATGGCAGTTGAAATATTACTAGTATATCCTGCAGAAGCATTTTCTTCATTTTGACTTTAAAACTTTATTGCTGTTAATTTGTTGCTATAATTTTTCTCGTTATCTGCGAAAAAGAACAAATGTCATGTTGTGATTTGTAAGCACCTGCGCGACCCATCAAGCATTATTAAGTGAACTGGCGACCACACAGAGAACGTATACGTTACATTCTTATCTATAAATGGCGGTTTACTTCGTGTTACTTCCACTTTACATTATTAGTCAAACGCTAACAAGTCCAAAATACACATCGCTGAGAACAACTGGCATTTTACACCATGTACGCCAAACGTTTCATGTAATTAAAGGAGTACCAGTTTTGTTCGACACATGGAAAAACGACATCTTAGCTAGACCTGAAATGTAATGAAAGCATTTTAAAAAGTGTTTTTTATTATGTGGGCACATTGTCCCTCTTTTCTAAAAACATATCAAAATATGTTTTTAGAAAAGAGGGACACTGTGCCCACATACGCACACTACCATCAGTTATTCTAATATTCTATATCCAAAATCTTTTGCTGACTAGTTCGTTCTTTTAGGTGAGCATGAAATATATCATTTACTATTCTTCTTGGGAATCAACTATTGTAATAGAAATTATTTAGGATATTTAGCGTCAGAAGACATTTCTGAAGCTTCTTGAGGGCATATCTTCAATTTCTTTGCTTGTGAGTAAAAACTGAAGGAATTGCTACCGTCCCAGGCCCTCCATACCTCTTTTCTCCCGGTACTGTTAAATAGTTTTTGTATCTTTCACGGGATAGTCCTTAATGTCATACAGCTGCATATGTACTTGCAAAGTGTAGACTGGACAAATTAAGCAGTCAAAGGAATACTTGACGTTCTATCCAGCAAACTCACACAGTGACTCCAGCTTTTCTGAAACAGCAACCACAAAAAGGGAAAACGTTTTCGGCTGTGTTTAAATTAAATGTTGTATCCTACGATTCTAAACGCTTTTATATCAATTTTAAAAGTTTAAATTCTCTTTAGCCTTGATTAGCAAATAATGAAAATCCTCAGTGAAATTTATGCGCATTCTTCTCTTCTATTTTAATATATTTTTTTCCTTCTATTTTTGTTAAATATTTTTTTCTGTTTAGGATTCCAGTGAATAGGTTCTTTACAAAGACTTCCAAGAACATAAAGACTTAAAATGGATAAAGACTTAAAATGGATAAAACGCACAACAATGTTAAAGTCATGTCATGCATAACATAACATAATATAGATAAAGTATTATGAATATAATAGGTAAAAAAATAAAAGGTAAACGACTACTTATAAGCATACAATTTGATAATGACAATCATTATATGGCACAAAGGCTACTTTCGGTAAAATCGCGCACTCTGATTGGCTGTTCATGCCACGAGGTGGGAATGTTCGTGCCAATGGGCAGCGATACTTTTTTTTGCTGTTTTAAAATGCCCCCTGCTGGCATGTACTAAAACCAGGAACACCGGAACACTGGAATACCGGAACGCCGGAATACCAGAACACCGGAATACTGGAACACCTCTAAATGAAAAACCCGATTTTTCTTTTGAATTCTGCGTTTATTATCCCGTTTAATTCCAAAATTATTTAGAAAAGTAAATTATGAGTCACGCTCTTTGCATCTTCGGGTACCCAGGGCGTAAGGGAAGGGAGAAAGAAGGGAGACGGGCAAAACGAGGAGAAATATTTAAACCGTTCATAAACGTTCGAGACGGCTTGGGTCCCCGCGAGGATGTATTCCTCGTTAAGTGTGTAACATTCGAATTTTGCGTAATTCAAGCAGAAGCCAGTATTAATCAATGTTCTTAAATGCTAAAGATTCCTTGTCAGCTTAAATGTTCATGACTGTTCTTATTATTCTCTTGTACGATTCACTTGGTATATATAAAATGAGTTCCACAGTCACTATTAGCGTACAATTTTTATTAGATT
Source organism: Telmatactis stephensoni (assembly GCA_029948255.1). Lineage (NCBI taxonomy): Eukaryota > Metazoa > Cnidaria > Anthozoa > Actiniaria > Isophelliidae > Telmatactis > Telmatactis stephensoni. The sequence goes on from JALIZF010001211.1 coordinate 87,120, forward strand.
ATATATCAAGGGAGTTAATAAACATATATATATTTGAGAATTCGTGGGCATACAGTTTAAATGTGAAGAGTAAAACGAGAAGATACTTATTTGTCATGTTTTGATATTTCGGCCAACAGGCTGAGGCCATCTTTGCAATTTGTAGACTAGTTATATACACTCAAACACAAAGATTCTGCAAATTTTAGATATATAGATATATATACAAAAGTATACAAAATATACCGAAAGCCACCAAATAAATTATGGGATGGCTTCCCGCAAAGTATACTTTTGTGGTTCTCTAATGTCAGTGCTTAACAAAAAACATGGTTTTAAAGGCATCCCATAATTTTAAATATATATTTAACATATATATCTATATACCTAAAAGTTGCAGAATTTTTGTGTTTAAGCTAAGTGTATATATATATATTTTTCTCTCTCTCTACTTACGATTTCCTGACACTAAATTGTTACATTTGTAAATATGCATGAAATTAAAAAGGTAAGTTTTCAAAATCATATATTGCATGCATCAAACCAACATGAGATCAAATAATATTTGACCAAGATGTTCTTGCTCAACAATTTGGCTTTGGCAGGGTTTTTCCTGGAGGTGGGGAAATGCCATCCACACTAATGGCATTTTGATCTCCTGGACAAAATTCAAACGCATCATAGTAGAACCCGATGGATCGCTCTTGAGTAAAGTAATTGGAGTAGTAAGGGCCTGCTGGTCTGAATGTGATCTGTTTTCCAGTGCTCTCTTCTATAATCATCTGTACAGTGTCTTCATCACCAGTTTGACCATTGAAATTGAACTCGAGCTTGTGATCTCCATATTTGATCCGATATCCATCGCCACCGCTAACTTTGGTGATCATTGTATTCTGCATTGTCACACCCTTTGGAAGAAGGATAGCTAAGATATTTTTGCCTCCTTTGTCGTAGATGATATCTTCGCCGGAATCAAGAACTATAGAATAGCTGTCTCGACCACTTCCAGAGATTACACGATTGTCTCCTGTACTTAGTTGAGCCAACAATGGAGTAGTGTCGTGCATATTGATGATAAAGTCGTTTTTTGGTCCTCCAGTCACCTCGATATAATCACTTTGTCTGCGTCGGTTTTCGAAGAAAACCAAGTTATTTGTATGTTGGCTCATCTCAAGGCGCTCGATGGAGTAAAATTCAATGCGCTGAGCACTTGATATGATGTTGCCATTTGTGTTGGGATTGGATTTATGTCCTTTGAAGAGGTCCTTTGCAACCTGATCAACCAGAGAGAGGTATCCATTGATTGTTGAGTGCTGTTCGATCAGGAGAATGCCGCTATGATCTCGAGGCTGCGTATATTTTCGCATCTTCAGCACATCAAATTGAGTAGGACCACCCATGATGATGTCACTTCCCGTTGCTGTCGTCCTTTTGCCTTTGTACACTATGCGTTTGGGCTTTTGGCCTGGGGAATTGGCTAATTCGGGGATAGTTTTTACTGCTATCCTGCCACCATCCTTCTCAACAATTACTAAGTCAGCTCCAGTTCCTGTTTTGATATCATCGCTTCCTTTCCCTTCTACCATAAGCGTATTGTCACCATCAATGATTACAACCTCGTCGTTGTTTATCAGGAATGTATCATTGCCTGGGCCTGCCTTGATGATGTCCCTCTCAGGACCTCCCCCAGTAATATATGATCGACTTCCGGAGAAAGTGTTAGTGATATCGATAGTATCAGCGCCCTCTCCTCCATTGATCTTTACTCCTTTTCTTACAACGGCTGCTTTCAGAACGAAATGGTCATTTCCTCCCATTCCATAAGCTTCACAGTTGTCATCCAGAATGACTTTCTCATCAACATTTTTGCTTCCCATGAAAATCAACTTATCATCATCATGAGGTGCTGCCTCGGGACAAAAGGTGTAGCCCTGGTTGGCCTTATCAGGGCAAGCCATTGGCTTTGCAAAGTCTTTATTATATGTTGCCAAAAACAAACGAACGGGAGAAAATTCTCCAGAAACATTGAAATCCTGTCGGACACTGTCTTCTGACATCCATCCCCCGGCAGTGTAGCGATTGCGCTGTTTGAAAGTCGGGAAGGCGTACATTACTTGTTTGGGTTTCAAAGTTCGCACAGTATCAGCCACGCTCTTGGCTACTTCGTCCTCGAACTTACGAGCACGAACTATGTATGCAAGGTCTCCCAACGCTTCAATACCCTTCAAATTATCCTTAAGGTGCGACGAGCCGGTCAATCTATCAATTACTACCATACCCCCTATATAGATAACAGCCGGCAAGGACTGTGTATAGTAGAGGTGATAGGCTTCAAGAATATTCCCCTTTACTATTTGATCGATCATTTCCACCGTTGTTCCGAATGTTGGGTCTGGTGTTAAAGGTGACAGGAAAATTTTAACATAGTCCTTTGTTTCAAGATTTTCCTGACTGGTAATCCCACTAGCAACGCCAGTGGCATATGAAACTAAGTACAGCGTTGCGCCCACTGCGTACCCAATTGGACCAGCGATGCTTGCCACTTTAGCGCTTGCTGAAAGAACTTGAGTGATTCCCATTGTGATGTCACCAGCCATAGCGGTAACTGAACTAGTCAGGGCCAAGATATTAGCATCGCTAAGGTCCTCACCAAGGGCTATAGAGTTCACAACGGTATTGTAGCTATTAATGAGAAAATCCAAGCCGTTGGCCACGCCAGCTGAGAAGCTCCGGAACTTTAACGATGATGACCCCCATTTATTCTTGAGAGTCTTCATCACCCCGGCTTTCTCCAACGCAAATGTCATCCCCTGACCGAGATGTCCTCCAGTTTGAGTTGAGAGCCATGTCTGTGCTTCACGTAATTTGTCCATGAGAGAGGCATCAGCTGATATAACCTCTCCTGCCTTGAGCTTTTCTTTAAACAGCCATACGACGTTTCTGACCGCGTTCAGTCGTTGAAGACCATTGTGTAACTTGTCGTTAGTTGGATTTGGCTTCCCTTTGAATCCAGCAGCGGTGTCACTTCTGATGACGTTCACGTTTTCGATGCCTTCTACAAATGTTATTGCAGCATCAAGAGTGGCTAGTGATCCCACCACTGCAAAAGTCTGGTCTGTAAAATCGGCTTTCAGGTTAGGGTTGGCTTGTCTGAGTTCTTTAAGGTATCGTGGCAGGTTTTCTTGGTAAGTGAGCTCCGCCTGACGATGGAGTAATTTCAAGGCTTCTTCATTCCCATAAACGCGCCCTGGCAGCGAAATATCTGTACGAATATTAATTGCCTCCAAAAGAGCAGCGTTAACCATTGACTGCGACTCAATGATTAACGCAAAAGCAAGAACCAGGAGAACAAGCTTCATGTTCTCTTTGCACCACAAACCGACCCGTTCGACAGCTCCGGGTATTACTGACAAAGCGAGACGCACACAGAAATCTTCACACGGTAAAGACGTGGCATTACCTCATGGGTTTCGAGTGTCTTGTCATTGTTAAAACAAATTAAAAGTAAGAAGTAGACGTGAAATTGATGGATCCATCAATTTGACGTCTACTTCTTACGGTTGATCGAGTATTAATAACTGTAGAACATTAATGACGTGAAAAGGCTCAAATACATGTTCTTAGAAATCATAATTACCACTAGTTGCTTTTATATATTTGTATTTTTATTCAACACTAGTTGATCTTACATAGTTTTATGCCAAAAATGTACATTTTTAGTTATTCCCAAACCATTTAAATTTCCAAGTCGCCGGCCTTGTAAAACATGTGAATTCAGTTCTAATTCTGGCTAAAGTGGCTATATATGTACTAATGAGAAAAACTACATCTGTTCTGTAGTTGAACGGACCCCAAGCAAAACGCACACCAACCTTTAAGGTTAATTGGTTTGTTATATTTATGGAAGGGAGTACGTACGATATTTCAGTATACTGTAGATTTAATATTGATGCTGGACCAGAAAAACATTATAGAGTAGTATGACATTTTATATCTTGTCTGAATTTCTTTAAAAAAATTAAATAAATAAAAATGAAAAATAAGACAAAATAAATTAGCTAATCCCTAGACTCATTAATCGCCAAGAGTTGCAAGTCTTTTTCTCCCCTGGTTCCTGGTAATGCTAACAAGTACATGTACAGTTGCAAGTTCCCTTCACTCTGACTGGTTAGTTCCCTCTCAAGGAATCAGCTAGCGCCGCATATGTTAACGTGACATTTTGGTCAAAACGGTTAACGGGTCACAAGGGAAAAACTATAGTAATTAATACTTCTTGTTTGTCTTGTCTGACAAATCGTTCTACAAATAATCATAATAATAAAAAGAATTAATTACTTGGGACTTGAGCCTGAACGAAACACCATAAATTATCAATAATTTTTTAATTACCCTTCCATTCAGTGCTTATTACTTATTACTAATTTACAGAAATATATACAACAAAATAAGACATATTCGTGAAATAGAGATGGAACTGGCTAAGGCTAAAATATTTGCGAATCTTTTGGAAAACCGATTAAGATTATTGATTATTGTAACAACGTTGATTATAGCAAACAACTACAGAAACAACAAGACAATTGGACACAAAAGTTATAGCGTGATTACTTGGATATACTTCTTGAGTAGGAAGAGTTATATGTTTTTGGGATCTCTAGAGAAATACACAATAGAGAAATACACAGATCTAGCTTGCAGTGGAAATCCAAAGGCTTTGGAAACTGAAGAATGTGAGGGTTGTGCCAATAGGTATTGGGGTGTTGGGAATGTTCACCAACAAACTAGAACAATATCTAAAGCATCTTAAGTTAAACATCAAAGTGGCATTAATTCAGAAAACAGTCTTGTTAGGCTCAGCTAGAATCCTCAGAAGAATCCTATCTGTCTAAGATGACTTGTTGCCACCTGACAATAGGATCAGTTACCAGTGGAAACGTCTTTTACTGTGAAATTACAGAAATAACTAGCTATTTCTAATAGAAAGTGAAGTGCTGCGAGCAGAAAACAGCTGGTGTGTCCACGTTAGCAGAACTATTCCCCTAAAACTCACCAAAGTACACCGCTTTCTCTGATATATGAAGTGTTTCTTGTCTATCTCCTGTGCGTTGTGTGACGAACACTGCTAGTTGACCTTCAATATTGAACTAGATGCACTCGTGCGTTCACTCGTGCCCATGTAAAAGGGAGCCCAAAATCGGCTTAAAAAGGACATTTAGATTAGCCTGCCGCTAGAGTAAGAGCGACTGACATGTTGTCGTTAACTAAACTTTTTAACAAGACGCACCTCGAACCGTACACTGGTTGCCTGTAGTTCAACAAGCCGCAGTAGTAAAGTAATCTCGTTCCCAGGCCGTAGGCCGGGAACGAGATTTATAAACTAACGTTAATTTAACCACACCCTATTTCCATTGTTTAATGTAGGTTTTGAATTTCGGGGGAAGACCTGGGACAGGTTTTGAATTTTGAATTCAAGACCTGCATTAGGTTCTTATGGACCCGGGACAGGTTTTGAATTTTGAATAGACCAGTTTCGAGTTCCTCTTTGCTCAGGCTAAGCCTCGAATCCAAGTAAAATATTCATGAATTTTAGCTAAAACCCCGTGGAATTCTAGGTTCAAAGGTTCAAAGGTTTTTATTTACCATGTATTGAATAATAAATAATAAATACCATGTATTGAATAATAAATGGAGGGAGTAAGAGTTACAACCCAAGGGATTAAGACAAAACACTCCTACACCCAGGTATGCTTATAAAAAACACACGAAAGAAATAGTAGAGAGGGAAAATGGGTTACAAAGTTAGTGAAAATAGTATAAAGTTTCTCTTTGTTCGTTCATTGCATTCCATCGGACTGTTGCTAAAATTCTATGGAATAAATTTCGCGGAATCGAGGCTTAGCCTGAGCAAAGAGGAACTCGAAAATGGAGTATTCAAGACCTGCATCAGGTTTACCAAGTTACTAGTCATGCCATACACACATTACACACATTTTAGAAGTTTTACCTTCAATGCACTGCATTTGAGATTTTAGACACACACTAGAAGTCAGAAAGTCTTAAAATTTAAGGAATTGACTATTCTGATCTTAAAAAAATCGCAAATGATATCTTACGCATCGACCCTACCGAGCCTCGAACCCTCAACCCGTTGAATCTTAGTCCATTCACTTACCACTATGCTATCCGGTAAATCTTTGACCATGATGGAATTTTAAGAAGCTTTATTTCAACACACATTTTGTAAATTAGTATTCAAAATCTCCTCTGGGAATTACTAATAAACGTATTGTATTGTATTGTATTTTAGCTATTGTTCGACGTTAATTTCATGCAAATATAAATCACTCGATATAACTCGGATTTGATACTATAACTCAAATCCGATGATTTGAGTTCTTATTTTCAGAATTTTTGCATTGAAACAATAAAAATAGGGTTTGGTTAGTTTTTAAACAACTTAAAAACCACGTGCTCGGTCTTCCATTGAAATTCAAGACCTCGGGCCTTCGGGCCTTCGGCCCTCGGTCTTGAATTTCAATGGAAGACCTCGCAATTGGTTTTTAAATATAGTGCATTGAAGGTAAAACTTCTAAAATGTGTGTAATGTGTGTATGGCATGACTAGTAACTTGGTAAACCTGATGCAGGTCTTGAATTCAAAATTCAAAACCTGTCCCGGGTCCATAAGAATCTAATGCAGGTCTTGAATTCAAAATTCAAAACCTGTCCCAGGTCTTCCCCAGAAATTCAAAACCTACATTAAACAATGGAAATAGGGTGTGGTTAGTTTATAAACGAAATTATCATTAGGACTACGTAATGTTTCTGTGCATCTATATATAGCTATTTTCACAAACATTGACCCTTTCAAAATCATCGAACTTAGAAGCTGAGACCGAAATTACTTCTGGGTACACTAGTAATATATGGATATTCATTATGGTAAAAAGGTAAAGGTAATTTATTTTACTTCGAGTCCGGGGGGAGTGGTTGCCCAGTCTCCCGAGCCAAAGGCTCATGTATCAAGCGTTCGAAGGTGCGCGTTCCACCCCCTCTATCCATCAGTGCTCCGTTTAAGGCTATTTAAACCTAATTAAAGCTACACGGAAAGGAAAGAAGTTGAAACAAAGATGTGAGGTCACTGGGGATCGAACCGCGCACTAACCAACTGTGTCATCCTTGCTCCTTCATATGTTTTATCTGTAAATTCCGGCGCTACATAATCGTGTTGGAAATACCAAGAATTTATCACGGTCACTGTTTGAAACGTCTATTTACAAATGCTAGCCTTTATGGCAACTCAGTTGAATCTATAGTTTCCAAGTCGCAGTGAACTTTTCTTTTCGAGCAAAAGTCTTTATAATTCTCCATGATGTTTGGTTCTTGGTATTTTTAGAACTGATTCTTCTTCGAGTTACTTTAACTCTTCTTCGTCAAGCTCTGAAGATTGAGAATTAACTTGTTCTTCTATCATTGTTTTCCACAGGGGAGCGAGCGAGCGAAAGACGGCGCCAAACGAGAAAGCTAACATTTGAGTGGTTTCCCTCTTCTCATTGGCTGACGTATAATTTTCTCGTTTATTATTGGTTGATCTGAGCGGGCTAAAACGTATTTTAGCCCGCTGATTTTCCCATTTTAGCCCGCAGAACGAGCCACAATACCCTATAAAGTTATTATTATATAATTTAGAAGAAAGACAGTATATAATTAGAACAGTTTATTATCTTATAACAATAAATTATGTTTATTTCGTAAAATTTTGCACCTTATTTTATCTGAAAATATTTACCGGGTATCTTGTAGGAATACTACTACGAGAATGGAAACAAACTACTTTCACACTGGCGTAGACACATTTAAATTAACTACAAACACTTTTTTGAGTAGTGGTTGGTATTGTTAGTTATGACACAGGTGAAAAACGCATTACGCATGCTCGAAAATTCGGCGGGACGCGTTCGTGTTTACAAATATAAGTACGTACCGTCGATCCAACTGTCGTGTATTATGCGAATTTCTCGTGTATTATTTGACCAGGGAGAACAACTAAAGCGATGTTAAGGAAAAAATAAGCACTAACTTTTCACGGACAGCCTTAACATTTAAGAGTTACTTCAAAAGCTCCGAGCATGCGCAATGCGATTTTCACCCGTGTCATTAGTTATGCTATGCGACCCAAAAGGTATTTGATAATGCTGATGTAAAAAGCAAGTGTGAACGCACTACACTGCTCCCTTTAGTTTTCTGAACTTTGTCATTCCATTTACGAAATCTATTTCTGTTTGTTTTACCATTTCCTAGTTTATCGAGTTACAATACATGGTACTCCTGGGTAGACTAGTGACCTGGTCTCATAAGGCATCATTTAGAATGTACGAAAAATTTGTCGTACAATAGTTTTTGTTCTTTTACAAAGTTTTCTGCTACTTTGTCATTTCGACATTCAAGAGCTGCAATAAACAAAGAACAAAAGTTAATTTATTACGTAAAGTAAAAGAAACACCTTATGGGGCAAGAGAGAAAGACACAATGACGAAGACATTTTATTTACTACCATATTTACATAATATGACCAAAAGAGAAGTGAGAGAAATGTGCGTACATGTGTGCAGGTGTGTGAAGGGGAGGGATAGATGAATTGGGGGGAGGGGGAGGGGAGGAGGTGAAATACTGACTTACTTTCGAACACCACGCCCTCAAGTGTGGGTCCCATAAGGTTGAGCATAATCTGAGGCTCGTTGGCAAAGCCTCCTTTGATTGGCTCATCTAAACCAGACAGCGAGTTGAGTGGAAGAACTGCGTAGCCTTCGATGTCGTCATTACTTATCACATCATAGTCCATGACTGTCAATGTCAGACATGATCCTGGCTTTTTACAATGTTCGACTGAAACAGAACTGGACAAGAACAGCATATGAAAGGCCATGAAATAGGTTAAATATCAACGTGTCGACAACGAGAGTTTTACATTTATTTTCACAATCCACAAAAGGCTTCCATAACGTGGAGTTTGTCATGAAAAGCCCATTCAAGACAATGTCAATTCAAAATATTTACTCATTCTGTTTGTTCGTTTATTTCTCCATTTCTCCATTTCTCCATTTATTTATTTATTCATTCGATCATTCATTATTCGTTCGTTCGTTCATCCATCCATTCATTCATTCATTCATTTACTCTCAAATTTATTCCTACATTAATCAAATCATTCAAAGGGGTACTCACAATGAAAATTTTTCATCATAGAGAGGAAAGAGCGAATTCTTGACAACTTTGGATTTCTGTTCTACTCGACCAAACAAATGTGAAGGCTGCAGGCGAAGGACCACGTAAGGATCCGACAACCCTATAACACAACCAACAAAAATTGTAAATACTTGGTACTACAACGAACAAAACAAACTAAACATGGAATTTTTTGACACTATATATAATGTCAATGACCATCCAAAAACACTTATTGGATTTGTCTTTGACGTTATATTATGTATTTAACATGCAGGTACTGATTAATAAGCCCCAAGACGTTTTGACCCCCTCTCTACACCAAAATCCTTTTCAAGTAGCTTTTGTCCACTAATTAAAGCTATTGTGTTTGTATTCTTGAATGAATTTAAAATTTGAATATGAAAGGTTTTTGAAAAGGATTCTGGTATAGAGAGAGAGATAAAACGTCATCACGATTCGGGCTCATTACCGTTACTGTCCAAGGCAAGTAGATTGCGAGCATTCAACACTGAAATATAGAGAAAAGAGCAATTAAGTATAGAACCACAAAACAAACAAAAAGCAACAAACAAACAAACAAACAAACAAGCAAACAAGTACACAGACAAACGAACAAACAAAATGATGTTTTGCAATTTTTCTACAAAAAAAATGATCCAGACAGTTCTGGAATTGACAGAGAGAGGTGTAGAAATTATTGATATACATCTCAAATATATTTCGAATATGTGGGAATGACTCATCATTCTCCTCTTATCGCTGTGGACGGGGCGCCAGTCCAGCTCGAACCGGTATAAGTGAGTTTGTTTTTTTCTTCTTTTCCTGCATATATGACAATATAACTTGCCAACTATTTTTGTCTTAAAACAAAGTGTCTCCTCTATCGCGATTCCAGCGTCGTCAATAGGCTACGTTCATGAGAGTCCGATCGAATAAATGTGAAAACATATGTTATCCACACTAGAACGACTTATTTCTGTTGTCTAGCTGAGCGCCGTTCAGTTTCTAATTCAGTGTAGAGAGTAGAGAATAAAGAAACGTATATCCAGACTAGTACGGACATAGTATACAATCCATAGACTGTGATATTTACCTTCAACGTGTACTTTACTATTGGATATGTCATAAAAGGCTCGTAAGGTTATCACTCCTAACTTGTCAGATACCTCCATCTGTAAACAAATTCAATTAACTCATTTTTAGTATAAGAAATAGACTCAGTTACGAGGCTATCAATGAGCTGCCATTCATGTTTACAGAATGAGTACGGGTTGTGTTATATATTGGTCTACAAAGATCCGATATAATACACCGATCCGAAATATGGCGGCAAATTTGAATAACTATTGTTTTATACTGACTAGCCTCTCATTCATGTGAAAACGCTTTTGTGTTTCCACGTGAACACGAGGCTAGTCAGTCCAGAACAATAGTTATTCAAATTTGCCGCCATATTTCGAATCGGTCAATACGGACACAAATGCTATAAACCGCTTCCAAAACCCAACCTTTAAAACTATCATTTTATTGACTTTTGATATAGAATTGAACTGATATTCATTCCTCATTGCCTATATAACTGATATAGAAATGATGTTTTATGTTCAGACGTGACCTGGATGCAAACTAAGATTCAATTGGTCCGTTGTTCATTACCTTTTAATAGATTTTTGAAGAGCCATAAACTTATTTCATTACTATATGGTTTCACCTTATCAATTAGCTTTCCTATTCAGGTGGCCTGTACCTCTTGTTTTACAAATGTATTGTAAATTTGCACGATATACAGTCGTCTTCAAAAACGTTGTCCATCAATATATATTCTAATACTTATAATGTGGAGTGTCACAATGGTCCATTATTGGACCGTTGCTGTTTCGATAATACAACGTACTCTAAGTGAAATAGATTTAGTCCGCAACATCAAACATTGACAACATCAAGGGCATCGTCTCACCTGTCGTTTGCACATGTTTTCATAGAAATTTTCGATGAGTTGTGAGCTGGTCATAGTGCGAAGTGTTAGTGAATCCTCTATGGACTGTCAAAAACAGAGCCATTTGTTGAAATATCATGTGAGAACCGTTGTAAAAATATCAAATCTTACTGCGAAAACGCTTGTATCGCAACCAACAACGAATTCAAACTTTCAGTTGGATTTTGGGTTTTTCTGATCCACCAATCATGTGGAGGGTGTGGAGCTTATGCAAATGCCCTCAAAGGACCTCAAGGGGGATTTGCATAAACTCCGCCCCCTTCACGTGATTAGTTCATCAGAAAAACCCAAAATCCAACTGAAAGTTTAAAGTTGTCAGTCGCAATACAAGCGTTTTCGCAATAAAGTAAAAAGTCATCAACAGTAACGTTGATGAAATGAGCTCATGTAGGTTCAATAGTAACTACAAAGTGGTCGACTTTTAGAGGTCGTCGCTCTCGGGGTTTGCAGATTCTGCCTTTGCAAGTTATAGTAAGTTAAAATTTCAGTAACTACGTCAGTAACTGCACTTTCTTGAGTCAGACAAAAAGCGAAAACCCATTTTGGTGGGTCCAAACCATACCAAAAACGATGAGTTTTGAAATTTGTCAGAAAAGAAAAGGAGAATTCTGGGCCAGGCTGAAAGGGATAAGGATCAGACAACGTTCTTACCGTATAAAGCTGTCCATCTGTTAACTGTTCATACGACAAGCCGGCTCCATCAGCGTGGAAAAACATCTTGACGATCTGTGAACATAATATAACACGATACTGAACAAAGTGACCACTGATCAGGCGATATTTTGTTATCATTTCTCCAGTGGCCTACACTGCAATGTGAGACATATTTGGGTAATTTTGAGAACTAAAACCGTTTAGTCTGTTTTTATGACATCTAAACACCCAAACTGTAGCAGAGAATCGCTGAAAGACAACAACGAATACAATTCGCTGAGTTTCAAATGTTCAACACTCAAACTCAACATGCGTCTATTGTTTTATAGATGCAAGTGGGAGGCTGCTAAGCAGGAGAAAAGTATAACGGTCGCAAGAGGCGAAGCCGAAAAATATTTATTTCTCGAATAATTCTTCAATTGCAATTATTCCTGGTAGAGTGAATTGAACAAAAGATATGGCAGCCACGTTGGTGGTCTTGACAAAAGAAAACCACCAATATGTCTGCCATATCTTTTGTTCAATTCACCCTACTGGGAATGATTGCAATCCTAGAATACCAGTAGATTATGATCAGTGACTATGGAAACAGTGTGTGCTTGATCATGTCTGCTAATAAACCAACAAGAGCTCGCGTTTTATTCTAGATGTGTTATTAACAATTATTCCACGAAATCGAGTCGTGCATGAGCTCTAGCTGACGAGGCTATTAAGCCATGTACGACAGATTGAGTGGAATAATTGTTTTATTATATCCACATCCACTGGATTGTGAGAAATACAGAATTTAATTATTTTCAAGTTGAAAATGAAATAATGTCGGCAAACGCTCCAGCCATTTTGTTTACTTCTCTACTCACTGGATATGAGCTGATATCTAGTAGTAGAGGAACCAATCAGAGTGTCGCGCTTGTCATATCCATTGGTTGTGAATATGATAATAAAAGATATTAAGGCCCGGACGATGCAACGTTTCTGTCGGGCTTATTACAATATTGCGTGCAAAACAGTTGCACCGTAGGTCCACCGCCCCTGCAATGTTGTGCGTAATGTTGCAGAAAAAAAGTGTAGAAGTAAAAGTGATATCCTAAACCTGCAACGCTGATCGCAAATTTTGCAGGGATGGAGACAAGGTGCAACTGTGTGTTGAACGCAATTTTGCAGAAAAAGTTTCAACGAAAGTTGCATCGTGTGTGCTGACCTTTAGTTACGACTTACCTCAATGGCATCTTTAAGTCTAGTATAAAACTCTGGAGGATTCTGACAGAAAAAGCCAAAATCCAAATGAGTAAATCTAAGACAAAACACCAATTCCCGTTGTTTAAAATGAAAAAGAATAAAAAAAAATATACTCAGTTTGCTTTAGCCTTGAATCTTCACGTACACGGAAAACGGTAGATGGCAGAGGGGATCGGCTGACCCGCTTTTTGTGTTTGGCGTTGTTGCCAAAATGAATCATTACGGATCATTACGCGTTTGCCATCAACTGCCATCAACAACGTTCAAGTGCTAAACGCGTGACGGCACGCGTAAAAAAGGGCTGGCCACGTGATCCGCTTTGCCGTCTGCCGTTTTCCGTATATGTCAACCTTAAATTCTCTATTACGTTTACAATGTAACACGTACCCCTCGTCCAGTCTTGGCCATGTTGCTAAAGGATTCTATGACAATCTCCCACATGTACGACAACATCCTATTGGTATATGGACGCAGGCAGGTTAGAGGAGAATATGCTGCATTTGCATGCCGCCTAAATTTGCCTCGATCGAAGACAGCTTTGACATGTTCTGATTTCTTTTCAATCAAGTTATGGCTCGTTTGAAAACTTATGAAGCTAAAGTTAAGGGACGTTGAGCGTAAGTCAGTGCGCATTGTCTTGCGTTATGAATTGTAGATATTTCTTAAAAGTTATGGAAATAATCAAATCAGATCGTACCAGAAACGTGTTAGCCTAGTCAATACAGCCGAATCACGTCGCGCTGAAAAAGGAGGGGCGAGTGATTTTACAAAGCGTCGCAGAAGCTCATTTCATTAGAATTATTTGCTCTTCTTACAGTTCAAAAACAGATTTCATCAAAGTTTTGTTTAAGACCATTAGATTATCGTCTAGATATTCTAGAAGAGGACCGATTGCCTGTTGAGAACAAACAAAGTAGCAAAAAAATTAGGGGAAAATTAATATTTCCTTTGGAGAGGCACCGTTGTAATCCTTGATTTGAGATTGATCTATTCGAGGTTTGGCCTCAATTAGGAGTGCAATTATGGTCAAATACCAACTACAAACGCGCGAACATTTTGTAGACTGTTTTCTCATGAACAAGGCTGTCATATTAATGGTTCACGGTAAACTAGCCAATCAGAGCGCGCGCTTTATTGTAGCTATAATGCTATAACAATTAATGTCCACACTAAGGCGGCGATTTTCTTTTGACTAAGCTGCAAAATGGAGAAAAAAGATGGGGGTTTCAAATGTATCCAGCTTAATGTGGAAGTAACTTAATTCCTGTACAAATGAACCTATCATATACTCTTTTCACAGCAACAAAAATAGTGGTTCTTCATCTGCTGGCACTCATACACTACTTCTAAATTAAATATTTTACATACAACGCTCAACTCACATGTTGATTTTTTCAAAACATTGCAAAAGCGTAAAATAAACATGTTCAGTGTACCTCATCGGCAGCTTTAGGGTTCTGCTCCCATGACAAGTGAATTACAAACTTTTTAACATCTACAGACATCTGTAAAGAAAACATATAAAAGAACCTAGCTCACGAAATTACTCGCAAGAATGAAATTTTTCCAACAATTAGGGTCCTGTTTATATGAAGGGGAATGGCCCCTGGTAGCCTCCATCAAACGAGAACTCGAGACAAGTTTTGACTGACATTGGCTTTACTTGCGAGCACTTTGAACGAACTCGCAAATTTGATCGCAGGTTGATGCAAGTTCTGCCTCGTCAAACGTCGCAATTATTTTTTCCTTTTTTTGTCCGAATTTCTGTACATAAAGAACACGCAACAACAAACAAGACGTTCTCCTTTTTCAGCTGGCTGATTTTCGTTACGATTTTTAGAAAATTGAATCGACTTGCCTCACGTTTGATCCTATATAACCTCATTTTCCCAAGGGAAAAGAAAACAAAAGAGTTGTCCCGTTTATCAGGGCAAACTTCATATAGACAAGGTCTTACCTTCTGACCAATATGTTCAATGATATTGATGATCTTGTTCAACATATCTTCATCAGCACTATTAATCAGCGTAGAAATAGAAGATTGGACGTGTTGAGCACCCTTCTCGCCATGAACCTTCATTAAAGCACCGACAACATTGTCCATCTCCATCATGTCAGGTAACTTGGATATCCAGATGCGAATGTGTTCGATGTCGTTTAGCGTGACACAAAGCTAAATAAAACATTTTACAGAATATGTAAGATGTTCATCACTAAGGGTTAGTGACTGTACGAGTGATGTATCGATAACTTTATACACAGACTATATAGTGAACAAGAAATTGAAATACTGCAAGAGGCCATAGCCCAAAACACCTTACAAATCGTGCGTTATTGGTCAATAATACACTCAAGTGGGCCAATGAGCTTCTCGAATTTTGTACAATGCACGCAATGTGTTATTGCTTCACTACCCAACCACGCAGACTGTACAGTGAACGGGTAAATGAATTACTGCACAAGGTAATAGCCCAAAACAACCCAACAAATCTTGCTTGGTCACCAATAACGCACTCAAATGAGCCAATGTGAGTGTCTAGAACTTTATACAGTGCACGGAAGTTTCAGGTTAAATGATTAAATGGCAATTGGGCAACACAGCGTGTTTCATCAATATTTACATCAAGAAATTCAACAGGATATATCGTTAAGAATCACCTGTTCACTGACGTCAAACTGCGTGGGATCATCGTCGTAATAATTCTCTTGAGTCATTTTCTCAAAGACCAGATCAGCGTAGTACAAAGCACTGCTACAAATAATCTATCACAGAGATTCATGTTAGTAAAACTTTGGAAATATGATGAAGACTTCTACATTCATGTACGTACCAGGAAAGCACAACTAGAAGACCGAGACTACACGCGCACCCTAATAAAAAGCTTCGACAGTTAAATGTCACGTGTGACCCGCATTGAGATTTCTTCAGAACTGGTTTTGCATGGGTCCGTTTTTCAGAAGGGCCGGCGCACCCGCAAACGTTCCTGTAAATCATACAAATTGAAATAACGTGCGCTTCAAGAAACACCCGTAAACTTTATCGGGTAAGTTAACGGGCTCGTAAAGGTATCAAGTCTGTGGAGAAATGGGCCCCAGATTTCCTTCGTTTATCTCGACCAATGTCATCTCATGATGGAGCAAATACGTGTTAAAAATTCAGCGCGAGTAAATTAAAGCAGTTCAAAAAGCAGTTGTAAAAATAATCTCGAAGCGAGGGGCAACATCACGGCATATAACGTGACACGCTTGTCGCATGGCTATGCTCTCCTGGTCCCATTTCAAAGCGTGCGTAGCTTATTAGTATACTTGTAAAAGCAAATCCAAAAATGTAATCGATTTTTCCGAAGATTTACAACTTTTTCAGGCTTTTTCAAAGCCGTAACTATTCAATATGTTACATGTTGAATATACTTCATAACTTAACTTCTTTCTATTTAGTCATGTTAAAAAAAATTAATTGACAATTTAGTTGACAATAAAGTTGTTTGTTATATACGACTGTACGAGCAATAATCGTGGTTGACGAATGCTCTTTGAAACAAGGACTTGTACATGTTGACTATATAGCGGTTTGCACAAACACTGACCCTTTCAAAACCATCGAACCTAGAAGTTGAGACCGAAATGACTCCTGGCTACACTACTAATATATGGATATTTATATGCTTTATCTGTGAATTTGCTACATAATCGTGTTGGAAATACCAAGATTATCTCGGTCACTGTTTGAAACGTCCACGTCCACGTCCACGCACTTCTCTAAAATCATCTAATAAACAAATTTCCTAATGTTCCTTGCGGTCTCAGCTTATATGCTTTGAAAGGGTCAATGTTTGTGCAATTGGCTATAAACTGGTACTTTTTAACATATACACTTCATTTGTAGTTGTTTCCACTAATTGAACTCAAATGTATCTATGTTAGTTCAACTTACTTCGATAATCTGGGTAACATACATATACGAGCCAACAGCATCGGGCCAGTCAAGCTTTCTCCAAAATTCACGAATCTTAATCAAAATACAAAATAATTATTAAAAGCAATTCTAAAAAATCTTGTAACTGTTTTCTTAAAACATAAAAAAGTAACGAATATGCACAAGAGAGAGAGAAGTGAAGACGAGCGTTACATCCAAGAAGAGAATCATCCGGCCCCATCTGAATGAGATTTAACTATTTTGATCTCATCACACGACCTTCCTTGTGCTTATGAGTACCAGGATAGATTTAACATGCAACACGCAACACGTCACAGTAACGGTACGTCACGTCACAATAACGACACGGCACATCACGTTACCTGTACGCAGGGGCGTACCCAAGGGAGGGTGCCAGGGGTCTTTCCCCTTTGCAACCAAACCTTTTTTACCAATGAATTTTTAATCGCTGAATAAATAAATAAGTAAACACATTCACGGATCTAGACACGACACGTCACAGTAACGACACGGTACGTCACAGCAACAGCACGGCACGTCACAATAACGGCAAGCAACGTCACACCTTGTGTTTCACTGACACTGTGTATTCCATGAAGTTTTCAGGAGAAATATAAAAAGTTCCACAGCCAAACCCTTGCATGTTTTATTGATCGACAACACATAAGTATAAAAGTTAATTAAGATCTACGTACTACATGAAAAATATAAAATCGATAAACGACAGCCAAATAGATCTGCGCAATTGTAGATGGAAGTAGCCATCTCTTGAAAATCTCAAAATACGACTTTCAAAAGTGGCTTTTAGACTCATTTTATGCCATGATTTAAAGGCTTACAGTATGTGGGCTTGTTTTCATGAAACTCGTTACCAGTCCTTTGGGTGATCTGGTGCAAGTCCGCCATTTTTGAAAGCCATATTATTATATATGTAAGCGACGTATTCTTAAATCTAATTTACCTGATAAAAACAACTTGTAGCATCTACAGCTGAAGTGGAATGCATCACACTTGCATCGATACACAGGAACTAAAAAAATGATGTTATATATGGTTCAACTTATCTAAGACATTAACTCGGAAAGAACGTAAGTCAACTAAATGGCATAGGTGAGCATATAGAGAATTTGTATTGCGCATGTCTAAAGCTTGGTTTTGCAAACAAGCTTGCCGCCATATTGGATGACATGAGACGGTGTTCCAGTCTTTGAACTATGATCTACGCCCATGTAATCATGTACTAGAAAAAATCTCCTTGAAAGTGTAAACAATATCAGCAGGCGTGTCGATGTGAATAGTTTTTTAGTGATGCTTTGTCGTAGATTACGAAATATACTAGAGGAAAAATGGCCGAAACGAGGAAACATGGACGAAAACCATGCTTCCTTTAACGATGCTTGTAGTCATCAGAGCAAACTTTTCAAGGAACTGCCAATTCAAGGTAAGAGAATCAATGCTAAATACTGTTATATTTGCGATTTCGCATAAATAGTCATGTTTGTTGTGAATTGTTTAACGTCAAAAACCTGTTCATTTTCGAGATTTTGCATTGACTTTGCCATATTTCTACTTGAAATTTAGAGTTCTAGCAGTGGCCCCACCAAAGAAAAACAAGGAAATTAGAAACTTTAATAACTACTTTATAACACTGAATAATTAGTTTATATCAATTTATAGTCCTATTGAGTGAGATTTTACAATTTCTGAAGTATGGTCTTGAATAAATTGCTTCTGTGTGAATATTGCTGTTCATTATTTTTCATTTCATGTGATGATTCTAGTATTCTAGCTAGAATCTAGCTAGATTCTAGATCTAGTATTCTAGCTAGAATACTAGATCTAGAATACTTGAATCTATAGCTAGAATCTAGCTCGAATGCTAGATCTAGAATACTAGAATCTAGCTAGATTCTAGCTCGAATCCTAGAATCTAGCTAAAATCTAGTAGGATAGGATAGGATAGGATAGGATAGGATAGGATAGGATAGGATAGGATAGGATAGGATAGGATAGGATAGGATAGGATAGGATAGGATAGGATAGGATAGGATAGGATAGGATAGGATAGGATAGGATAGGATAGGATAGGATAGGATAGGATAGGATAATCTAATTAGAATCTAATGTAGAATCTAAAATCTAATCTAGGAGCTAAAAGAGACTAGAATCTACACTACATGGGATCCCTGATTTTTTCTTTGTGGACCAGCTTGAAGGATCGTTTCCATAGTAACTAGAGAAAACCACATATTTTTCCAATATACAATCTGTATTTACTTGTTTAGATAGGTTGTCGAATAAAGAACAAAGAAAGCAATAAAATTTCTGCTGGTGTCTTTATTGTAAAAAAAATGAATAAACACAAATGTCGTTTCTAATTAATGCACACTCACAGTGTAAATTTATCGCATCATCGCGTTTTGGCCTCACCCTCATGTATACATTTGTGTATTCGCCTCACCCCCTTTTTCCTTCTTTTGAAGTCAGAGAAGTGCTGCAAAAAGGAAATACCAATCTCAATACTCTCACAATAATTGATGACACAGGATTTTTTAACAGACAATACTTATAGAAGCATATATATCAACAATCACAGAGGACAGAATTCTAGATTTGCAGTTGTAATAATAAATTGTTCGCCCTGACAAGTCAATGGCCTTTTGCTTTGACAATGGCAGTATTTGTTTGTTTGACAGCCACAGTCATGGAAACAGAGGAGCCATAATTTCTGTCGGTTACAATTTGGACTATCTTGAAAGGGTGCTGTGGCGTGATTGGAGGACCACATTAGCAGGAGTTAATTTGTGTGTAGTCTCTCTATAAAGAGATAATGATACATGTATGTACAAGTGATTTGCACAATTTAGTCAACAAACTATTTCACAAGTATAATGAATCACTCCATCAAGTTGTGGCAGCATAGTACTAATTTTTTTTCAATTGCAATATTGATAGTTTAAGGTATTTTTCATTATGTAAAAACAAACTTACATAATCATGTAAGAAATATTAAAAATTTGTACTTTGATTTGATTGAATTTGCCAATTCACATGGTTTATTTATGGTACACAGTAAAGAATCTATAAATAAATGTGCATAATGTAAATTCACAAGTTGTATGTAGTTATCAATCAATATATTTGAAGGAATATTTTCAAAAACAATGATATACATATGAAAATCTTTCAAAAAGCCATATGGCATAAAAAGCCATTGTTCATTTACAAAGCTCCAACATGGCCGCCATTACGGAACACTTCCTATTAAATCTCAAATTAGAGTACATAGGACTACAGTTGGACAGCAGTAAATCACTTATTTTGATTTTGCAGCTAGTATGAAAATTATTTATAGTAATAACTTTTTGGTGGGGGCATTATGAAGACCTCTAAACTACCAATTCATACGAAGAAGTGCTGCAAAGATAAACAATTTGACAGCTCGAAATGTTAAAATAAAATATATCATTAGCCAATATTATAAGTACATCCGAGGAAATCAACCTAAAGAAATCAAAAATATAATAGCTGCATGACAATTTTCAGATAGTCTTAGAACAAATACAACTCCGAACATCACATGAAATGAAAAATAATAACCAGCAATATTCACACAAAAGTAATTTATTCAAGACCATACTTCAGAAATTGTAAAATCTCACTCAATAGGACTATAAATTGATATAAACTAATTATTCAGTGTTATAAAGTAGTTATTAAAGTTTCTAATTTTCCTTGTTTTTCTTTGGTGGGGCCACTGCTAGAACTCTAAATTTCAAGTAGAAATGTGGCAAAAGTCAATGCAAAATCTCGAAAATGAACAGGTTTTTGACGTTAAACAATTCACAACAAACATGACTATTTATGCGAAATCGCAAATATAACAGTATTTAGCATTTATTCTCTTACCTTGAATTGGCAGTTCCTTGAAAAGTTTGCTCTGATGACTACAAGCATCGTTAAAGGAAGCATGGTTTTCGTCCATGTTTCCTCGTTTCGGCCATTTTTCCTCTAGTATATTTCGTAATCTACGACAAAGCATCACTAAAAAACTATTCACATCGACACGCCTGCTGATATTGTTTACACTTTCAAGGAGATTTTTTCTAGTACATGATTACATGGGCGTAGATCATAGTTCAAAGACTGGAACACCGTCTCATGTCATCCAATATGGCGGCAAGCTTGTTTGCAAAACCAAGCTTTAGACGCGCAATACAAATTCTCTATATGCTGCATAGGTGATGAACACGTCATGTTCTGTGACTTTGCTACTCTGTGATATGAACACTAGAAAATCGCACCACTTTTGCAAACACTGAAATTTCTGAAGACTGTCGACGGCCATTGCAATAATGACCATCGCAGTTTCTTCACTATGGAGAAACTTCTTTCTATAGTCATGCACTCGCAAGTTCTCTAGATATCAAAATGCATTAATCATAGTTATAGCGGTTTATATATGTTCTCTTCGTATAGGGTTTTCCTCTTTTCAATCTTGTCCCTAGTTCCGTAATCCCTTACTGTGGCTTGGGGGACTAGATTGTCCTCTTTTGAGGGAGAGTTTCAAACCATTGCGAATGATACTGAAATGCTTGTCATACCTTCAGCAATAACCTACAATCCTTGCCAAAATTAGTTGGTACGATGTGAATTTAACGCTTATTTTTACAATTGTACACTTTGTGGCCGTATTATTGGACCCCCCTCCCCCTGTACAATGTTGCTGCTAGTTAAAAGGTATTTCGGACTGTTTACCAAGTGGTAGGTGTCGGGATTTTCACAGCAACATTGTACAGGGGGGAGGGGGGAGCCAATTTCGTTAGCCGTCCACCGTGTGCGCGCGCACTCCGACAAAATCGTGCCAACAATTCTGGCAATGATTGTAGGCCAGTGAATTTACCTTGTCAATAGATATTGCTTTTTTAATTCTCTGTTTTGCTTTAGATTGGGCGATATGAAACCACCTTAAGACTACTGCTTTGAACCACAAGTGAAAGTCGTCTAGTCCAAACACGTGGTCCTCTCTAATGAAAGATGAGCAAATGATTAAAATGGACCGCCATGGCTTGTCAGAAATGCAATCAGCTGACTATCTTTGGATCGTTTAGATTAGAAAAAGACGGAAAGACTAGAAAAGAAAGGAGAAGCAGAAACAGAAGGAGCTAGGTTTGGCACCACCCTACGCAGTCAGCTTGTACGGCCGAAAGACCCAGGCCCACCCGGTAGAGTAGACGGCGTAGTATACAAGATCCCCTGCAGCGAGGGTGACAGAGTCTACATTGATGTAACGAAACGACCACTACAAGAAAGGATCAAGAAACACGACAGAAATGTCCGACAAGCAAAGACAGAGACCTCCGTGGTAGGCGAGTACGCCACTAAGACCAGCCATTGCCTAGATTGGGAACTAGTAATGGTGACTAGTATTGGTACACACGTCGAGTCAAGGAAGCCATACAAATCAGGCTACATCCCAACAACATCAGCAGAGACAACAGCATCGAGATTCCGGAAGCTTGAATGCCGACCATTAGGAAACACTCGGACAGACGTCATCACCAGTCAAACCGATCATGACTCAGAAGACTGCGCACCGATCCGCCGACGATCGAGTATAAAGGGCAAGCCGAAAAGCAGTCTATACCATCGCCTGATGAAGACTATATAGTAGTAGCACAGGTAGCCCAATAAATATCGAGCTTGGGCTCCCTGTGGTAGTAGCAGTAGAAAAGTCGCGTTCATCCACAAACGATCTAAATCGTGAGACAAATATTCTTTATTATTAATAACAAGTACCTCGTAATTGTATGTTGACGATAATTCATTAGTTCGCGTATAACAAGGTACAAAGCAAAAAGGTTCTCGCCAACAATGTCTCCTTCGTCTTGTCGTTTGATGCACTGCTTAAGTGACTCCAGGAACACTCTCATATCATTGGCTAACTAAATAAAATAACAATACAAAGAACCAGGTAAAAACACTTTGTAATAGTGTGGAAAGGTCATGGAAATACATAAAAACGCTTCAGAACAGTGACAACTTACTACTACCAATAATAAAAAATAATTGTCATTTCATAAAGCGTTAATTCCCAAGGTTCAATAGCGCTTTACAAGTGTGTCAAAAGATGTAAAATCGTCAATAAAATTGAATACAATTATAAAATTATAACTCGATAACTCCATACTAACCATGATCTCAAGCTGACAGTAGGTGACAGTAATGTAATCTACGTTAATCCTACAAAACGAAATCAGTTCATTAAGAAAAAATAACTAACCAAGGACTGGCTGAACGTTGTACTTACAGGCGAAAGACTTTCTGGTAAAACTTTATTCCTGTCAGAACATCAGTAAGGACGGACTCAGCCAAGTCAATCGCAAAGGAGAGTTTTGCCTCATGTGTCTGTAAGACAATAAAAGAATTCTCAGAAAGTATGTGGCTGGTTCCATTAAAGGCCGATTAGTTTTAACACAGAGTTAAATTAACATTGGCTCATACCATGTCAACAAAGTCTCGTAAACTGGTCCACATCAAAGTAGGAATATCTATCACTTATGGTTTAATATATAATACACGGCTGAATACACAAACATATCTCGGACATAAAAACTGTTTGTATAGACAACTGGCAATGTAAACTTCATAATTATGTGTAGCGAATCTTTGTTACAATACTGAGTCTGCGTATGTTGCTTATGCTTATGCTAATGTCGCTAGTGAAAACGGCTTTACAGAATTAGAGCTAGACTGCCTACCGACTCTCGAGGCTCGTACCAAGCGTGGGTTTTGTCATACCAGACAGAAGCTGATTCCTTGGTGATGAATACAAAAAAGAAAGTAAAACAAAAAACAAAAAAGCATGAAATTAATGGCAGGAATGAAGTAGTAAGGGAGGGAGGGAAGGAGAGAGGGAGGGAGGGAGGGAGGAAGGAAGGGAAGGAAGGAATAAAAATAATAACTAGATATTTATAGAGCGCATTTCACGGCGTCTCAATGCGTTTTATATTACAACTGAATGTAGAAATCCTAATAATCTCACACACATTTCTTCACTGCATTAGATATTCTAAACAAGTTCAAGTTCAAGTTCAAGTTTATTTTTTGCCAGTTCATACAAATTAAATATATTAATTAATTACAATATATTTAGAATTTAAATATACAATACATCTATATTGAAAATAAGATATAATATGGCGAGGAGACTTGGCTGAAACCACTAGGCTTATAAGGCGCCAGGTCCCCTCCTAACGTATTCTAATATATATATCTATATAAACATAATATTTAGGAAAGGAATGAGAAGAGCCACAACAACCAACTCACAAGACACCAGTTGGTTTTTGATGAAGGGAGGAAAACCGGAGGACCCGGAGAAAACCCTCGAAGAAAGGGAGAGAACGAACTAACAAGCTTAACTCACATGTAGTGCCCCGTCCGGGAATCGAACCAGAGAACCAGAGACCACAGCGGTGAGACGCGAACGGTCTAACCACTTGGCCACCCTTGCTCCCCTGATGGAGGGAGGGAGGGAGGGAGGGAGGGAGGGAGGGAGGGAGGGAGGGAGGGAGGGAGGGAGGGAGGGAGGGAGGGAGGGAGGGAGGGAGGGAGGGAGGGAGGGAGGGAGGGAGGGAGGGAGGGAGGGAGGGAAGTGAGGAAAGAAGGAAGGGAGGAAAGAAGGAAGGGAGGAAGGAAGGAACGAAGGACGAAAAAGGCAGGGGAAAGAGAATTGCCATGACAACTAACGCGCTACTGCATACCTTTATGACATTCATAACCGATTCACTCAGAGATGGTCCGTCTTCTTCATTACTACGATAGGCGTCCATTTTGGATACAGCAAACAAACACCTATATGTCGAAAGAAAGAGCTCTATAGTCTATCACATACAACCCAGCGCCCGAACTAGGCCTAGAGCGACCAAGATCACAGAGAGGTGTACCTAGCCCTTGGCCACCTTTGTGACTTTTTCAATGAACTAAATAAGTGGAAGACAATAAATACTTACTCTACAAGGTTGACTAATCTACCAAATCGACATTTGTTGGTAGGTGGATAAAGATCTCGGTGCTTAAGGAGAAGCTGAAGACAGTTATCTACAAAGTGTTGCAAACTCTGGTGGAGTGCACGATCCTGTGGGAATAAAATCAGTTACAACTTGTTACAACAAGAATATGATAGAGATTTTATAAGACGTTTAATAACGGGCGGATAATTCGGGCAGCATTTTTCCAGCTGTGAATATATCTATCCAGTAGCCAGAATAGAGGAAAAGGCAAGGAATGAGTAAAACGCCGTTATAACCCGATGAAATATCTGAAATATGCGAAATATTTAATGACAGATTTACATACGGCTCTTCAGTAATAACATGTTTTAAATACAGCAAGTTTTCCCATTTTATGGACTTCTGTTTGTCCTATCCCACTAATAGTGTTGGGTATCGGGAGGTGTTTAGAACCAAATATGGTAATAATTTACCTCTCTGTCCGACAGTCTTTGTGGAGACCATTCCTTAACGACTTTGTGAGCCAGGATGCAAAGAGTATCATACTGTAGAGGGTTTGTCCAATGAAACTCGTTGTAGAATCTCCATCGTCTACAATAAAACATGCAGTATCGTTTGTTCGAACATCTAAACACTAATTAGGCCTTGTGTTCACGAGGGAAGCCGAGTCTGTGTATGTTGCTTGTGCTTATGCTTGTGTCACTAGTGAAAAGACAAGCACTGCTAATGAGCAGTGCAATACTGAGTCTGCATATGTTGTTGGCGTTAATGTTTGCGTCGGTAGTGTAAACCAAACTTTACTCACATCGCAGCTTCTTGTAGTGAAGTGAGGTCATTCTGTAAGGCTAACTGGTGCAGAATGTACTCTGCTGGTGTCGATAAGCTGCATTCCGTCTGTTGGTCATCACAATGCGCCAAAATAAACAAACAAACAAACAAATCAATCAATCAATCAATCAATCAATCAATCAATCAATCAATCAATCAATCAATCAATCAATCATCCAATATATCGAAAGTGAGCTATTGATGCGTACAATCTTCAAGTGTTGCATTTTGTTGCACTCTAAGATTCTCAAGGAACGTTGCGCTCAACAGCTGAGAAGAGAGCACAGCGACAGGTCTATGCTTACAAAGGTTAATTTTAATGAAAACAGAGCAAGCCACAACCAACGCCATTTCTTGTCACGTGTCGCAATTAGTTGCGCGCAACGTCCCGAAAAAGAATTCGATTTTATCTCTGCAAAAATTGCGTGCAACAGTTGCAGGTGTGGACAAATAGTGCTACTCTATGTTGCACATAACTTTGCAAGAAACATTATCTCGTTTTTGTCCTCCAAATTGACTCAAAGGCAACACTCTCTTGATGGGTTTCAATCATAAGCTAAAGAAGAGGCCATGTTCAATGGACGAACAACAAACGCCAATCTTTTGTTAAAATTATCCAATTGCAAGATGGCTGCTGTGACGTCACTTGCATAGAACCTTTGCACGATCACGTGACAGCAGCCATGTTGGATGGCAGAGCAAAAGAGTGTGTTTCCCCAGAGCTTTGGGATTCTTTCTAATGTAAAATGATTTTCATTGTTCCTGACATACAACATGGTCGTCAAAACCCTTTATCTCTTTTAGAAGCACGAAGTGTATAGTCAAAGAAAGAAAGAAAGAAAGAAAGAAAGAAAGAAAGAAATAGATAAAGAAAGAAAGAAAGAAAGAAAGAAAGAAAGAAAGAAATGAATAAATAAATACAAATAAAAACAAACAAACAAAAACAAGAGCAAAACGAAAAGATGACAGAGTTTAATGTACTGACCATTTTTGAGTTTTCAACGTCATATCTAATAAATTCCAACAGCAACGCTGCATAGAGGTCTGGGAAAAACGAGTATAAAGCATGATCCACGCTATCGTAGTCTGGACGCTGTAAATAAATAAATAAATACATAAATGAATGAATGAATGAATAAATAAATGAATGAATGAATGAATGAATGAATGAATTAATTAATTAATTAATAAATGAATAAAAAAATAAAAAAATGAATGAATGAATGAATGAATGAATGAATAAATGAATGAATAAATAAACAAATAGATAAATCCTGAGATAAATACATGAATGAATATGTGAATGAATGTATGAATATATAAATAAATGAAGAAAATGAATGAATATATAAATAAATGAACAAATCAACAAACGAATGAATAAATGAAAAGCTATAGCGATGCTCACCCATGTGTCACCCAGCGATCGATTGGTTGTTTAAGCAAAGCAGCTTGTAAAAATGTTTGTCACATTAGCATTACAATGTGTTTGTTAGTAAACAGTGATTTATAAGCGCTATACGTAACTAATTAACAATCGAATGCAATTTTTCTCAACTCGTGAAACAACTAGAACAGCTAATGTTAAAAGGTTACAAATCTGAATAAAACATTTTTGAATAATGTAAATAACAAGAAAATGAAAGAAAATAAAAAAGGAAAACGAAAAGGAAAGAACTAGAAAATATGACAACTAGCAAAATCTATATCATATTGAGTTAGTTGACCAAAATTATAGCATAAATGAACACGTACAACAAACGGAAATACGATGTTATGAATAATATTGAAACCAAACTTTCCCTTAGCTTGGGAATTTCGTCAATTAACTGAGAAGTAGCTGGAAAAAGAAATGTCAAATATAACATGTTTTTAAAACTTTCATTTTCGAATTTTTTATGCAAAAAAGATATCTTCGTGTCAAGTTCAATACATTATTATCAGGCGAAGAAAATAGATAAGCAGCTGTTCAATTATAAAGGAAATTGTTTCTTTCATGCTAAATTCCAAACATACACGATTCTTTTCTCCTTTCGCGTATTTCATTGTTCTTTGGATCGTATTACTTTTGACCTAACAAATAAAAAACTTTCTTTTCAATTTAAAACATGAATTCAAACGATAATAATCTCGTGATCTGTCATTGAATTTGTCCTCACTTGAAACTGGATTTTGTTCTATTTTTGTTTTTAAAATTTGAAAGCAGTATAGTGGGTGTACACTTGCATGTATTTACTGTGGGTGGATAATTCAAAAACCTGTTAATATTACCCAATAGGAAACAATCAATTTGAAACAATCTAAGTAATAGCTGCTAGGCAATGGAATCGAAACAAAAATTTCGGACAATGATTCGCTTGGTTGACTTGTGGTAAATAGTAAGGTCAAAGAAATAGTTGTAAGTAAAGTTTTATAATTATTACTTCATCTTTGGTATTTGTTTCTTTTTTGTTGTTGTTGTTCTAACTGCTCTTCTATTTCTTATTTTAAGTTGTCTGTATTTGATTTTATTTATTTGAAAGGCCACCCGATTGTCGGCGAAACGTCTGGAAAAAAGTAAGCAAAAATATCTCATTTTTCTTCGGTTTTCAGAAAAATCAGATAAAAACTAACTAATTCATTTATCCCACCTTCAACCAACACACATTCCAGTTCAAAGCTAAAAGAAACCACAGTTTTCCAACCAACGAATTTTTTGTTGAGTAATCATGTCTCTAACCTTTTTCTTCTTGTTTATAGGCAATAATTCGAAAGGACGGGAAGAATCATGGGAAACAACAGTCTAATACTGATGAAAGTTTTCAATGTCACAATAATGATCAAAGTTGCTTGGAAAATGTTGTCGAGATTATTGAAAAAAATTTTCAATGCCGGTAAGAAAGACTCGTGCGGGAATTTTATAGACGCTATACGGTCGTAAATCAATTTTCGATTCCCGGTTTTTTGTCTAGCTTGAACACATCCAAGACCAATAGTGCAGTTAAGTCTTGAACACAGAATTAAAAGTATTATAAAATAACCTATTGTACAAGAGCATTAGTGTGTACTCTCTTGCTTTATTGCAAAAATTGATTGAATTCAATAATAGGAGAATCAGATTTAGGATTAGAGAATTATAAATAATTGTAAAATTAAATTAATTAATCATTTTAATTTTTGATCGCTTTTTTATTTTTTGTTTGTTTGTTTTTGTTTTGTTTTGTTGTTGTTGTTGTTGTTGTTGTTGTTGTCGTCGTCGTCAGAAAAGCAGTATTCTGTGTTAAAACTCAAGTGGTTTTCAGAAAAGGAAGACATGGATTACAAACATCCAATCCAATGCAGTGAATCATCACACATGACAGATGTTAACAGCCATTACTGGGTAGGTAGCATGGGCGTGTGTATCATTGATGATCAAATTGATCGATATTGTAATGTTGTTTTTGTTCTCTACAGATATAGATGCAACGCAATTTATGATTGGTTCTTATTCCTGACCTTGAGGCAATCCAAAATACTAAATGTTGTAAAAATCAATAAATTTGTAAAGTTCGTACAATAAAACATTTTCAGAACACCTTGTTTTGTTTGTGGCTAGTTCTCTATTTTGTTCAAGTCTCGTCCAGACCCAGGCCTTTTTTACCCCTCTAGAGCAAAACAGAGTCCAGAAGAACTTGAATGCGCATGTGCTAGAAAGACAACAGAAGTCAAACACGTTGTCTGCGAGACTGAAAACTTTGTGATAGCCTTTTTTCATAATATGTAATTACACAACGGCGACGGCAGGGAATATAGCATAGAAATGGTCTATTCCACGATACAATACTGCATCGGCTATGATGTGAAAGTAACATATGGATGACAACAAGTTTGTAGTATCTATGCAAAACAATAACAATAACAACAACAACAACAACAACTACAAATCCAGCCTCATTTCGACGCTTTGAGCAGAATGGGCTCTGTCGTGGTGTACCGAAATCTATTGTTTTATAATACAAAAGCATAGTGTAGAGTGCTTTGTTTTGAACATTGTTCCATTGTGAGCGCCGTTCTTTGTTAACCAGTACACGACGGAACTACCGCAGAATGGAAACTCAGAAAGATTTTAAAGTATATGCTAATTCATTCTTTGCCGACCAGAACGTAACTCTATAACTATGAAATATTTCGAATATTCAGACCTGAATAACATTTACTTTGAATGAGTAAAATGAAGGATTTTTCTTATTGGTGCATGTAACGCATGCGCATACAAGTTCTTCTGGACTCTGTTTTGCCCTAGCGAAGCGGGGTAAAGAGGCCAGGGTCCGGACAAGTTCAAGTCAGGAGTTTTACAATAGATAGTTAAGTGCGATTTCATGGGGTCATTTTTTTTCAATGTTAGGTCAGGTTGGAGTCTGCTACTGGTAACATGTAACCCAGTACTACATGACACATGGACGAGTGGTCGGCGTCTAAACTGGCTCCCCCACCAGGTTCTTTGTTGGTGAGAAGGGTGACATGACACCCAGCAGGAATAAAAACAAGACCTGTCAAAGGGCGGATGAGCTCACTGAGCCAACGGCCATCATGCACCGACCTTCTTTAGTTTCATGTTGTAGTGTTAAGTTTCATTTTGTATGTATAGATGTAGTTACGATGATTTTGTTTAGAGTTATTTTAACATTGTAATTAGTATCGTGGTACAGACTGGGTAGCGGCAGCCAAAGGCGCCAACATAAGCTCTCTGTCTACCTCGGTCTGTTTTTGTGTTGTAAAGCGCCTAGAGCAGATTTGGATAGGCGCTATATGAATGTCATGTATTATGTATTATTATTATTATTACATGAAGTAGTTACCATGTGTTTAATGATTGGGCCCCGAGGGGAGCATATGTATGTAAGAAGTTTGAATCGTGAATACTAAACAGCTGACTTGAATATTAATGAAATTCAACTCATTAGATTACTAATTAATAATAATTTCCATTCGATCTAAGAATGATGGCAGAAACATCTTTTGCTACAGACAGACTTACATCCAAAGTCAATCACGTGCATGATCATTTGCCCCTGGTAATAGATAATTTGCTACACTGTAGTTTACCGAAAAGATATGTCTAAACACCAAACAATGACTGATGACGCACAAAAACATGCAAAAACTTAGTCATATTAAAAGTTTATTCCCATCGTGAATTCAAATCACATGGACAAGAAAATAACCTTCTTGAAGGTAGATATCTACTAACCCCCCTAATAACAGGTCAAAATGTTGGCAAGATGTGATTTTAGAGGCCATAAACTGTCTTATTTTTACACTTTTCTCAGTCAATTTAACTCGCAATTTTAAATTTGCCGCGCTATAATCGAGTCAATGGAGTCCAGCAATTGAATTTGCACATCGTTATGTCCATTGATTCTGCCTTATACGAAAGTAGGTTTTCTCACCATACAAAATTTGCTATTATTTTACGTATTGTACCTGTACCATTACGACAGTAGTTTCTCTTATTCTGCTATCATTTTGTGTACCTACTTAACTAGGTTTCTTGCCCTTACAAAATCTGCCGTTATCTCCGTATCAAAACCGAACGATTACGTAATTAAGCAGTTTTTCCGTGCAATAATCGTGGCATAACGTGAGTACGTTTTCCGCCCATATCTAACACAACAAGTACAGAATAGAATACGTTACCTTTCCTGCCGAGAGGGATATCTTTACGTGACAATCCCCACTTACACGGCACTTTGACGACTTTGTTTGTAAAGTAAACCACTCATCAATTCCATCGCAAGGAACATCCTGCAGAACATTATAAAACATCGTTACCACACAGAATTCTTGACTCTGAAGTGCTTGTATTATGGGTGATAAATTAATGACACTTGTAAAACACACATTCAGAAAAAAATAACTTCAAGACTTTCGGCGTCTTTGAGTTTCAAAATCTCTTTCGATTTGACGAACAAATTTTGTGGATCGGTCTCGAAGCTCAAATTTATTAAGTCAGTCATAGGTAAAAGATCTTGTTGGGTCTCTACATCTCTGGCCTTCTGTGGCTGTAACCGTAAGCTGGAGCAGATTTCTGTGATTACGAGATTCTAGTCCGTACCGTGTTGCGTCGTGCCGTGTTTCAGGGTTTTGATTTGATAAGACATCGTGATGACCAATCAAAACGCCGAGACAGCGTACGACGCAACACGATACGTAACGGACGTTTTTATAGTCACACGGAATTTGCTCTGGCTTGTGGTTACAGCCGCAGAAGACCAGAAACGTAGAGACTCAACAAGATTTGGTGATGTGAATAATGCAAAGCTTGTTTGATGATGTAATTACAGCACAAAATTTGTACGGTTCTGGTGTACATAATTTTACAGTTTATTTGTGTAAAAATGTCCACTACCTTTAGAGGATATTCAAAATAGCCCAGGAAATCATCAGTACTTTCGCTACCAGATGCTCTTGCCGACTGCACAGCGTCTTTTAAATATCTGAAAAAGATATCAACTTTATAAATCACCACACAACTTAAAGTTCCTGATGTCTTTTTAAACTCGTGGATCATACGCGAAGCTAACGCTAGTTGCACTGTCAAGTTCAATTGATATAAAATGATGTTTTATTCAATAAATTAATCCAGTTGACAAGGATTCGTCTACTGTGTTGACTGTTTTCACACTAGAAGACAGACAACGAAATCGTCCAGACTGACAAGTTGTCTCAGGATAATTTGTTCGTCTTAATGTTTTGATTTGTCCTTCCAGACGAAACGAAACGAAACAAGATCTAGACGAGATCAAACGAAACGAAACGAGACCAGACCAGACCAGACGAAACGAGAGCGGAGCAGAGCAGAGCAGAGCAGAGCAGAGCAGAGCAGAGCAGAGCAGAGCAGAGCAGAGCAGAGCAGAGCAGAGCAGAGCAGAGCAGAGCAGAGCAGAGCAGAGCAGAGCAGACCACACCCAACAGAAAGACAAAGAAAAACCGTTCAACAGAGACGTTCGAAATTAGACGACTTTTGTATCTCAAAAGTGCCCGTCCACTCTAATCCCTTTTTCACACTGTATACATATTTTATTCTGGGACGATTTGTCTACCTGGAAAAATTGCCCATCTTTAAGGGTGAAAACGCCATTGTCGGAAAATTTTGCATTATTTGGTTTCATCCATAATTTGAAACAAACATCTTATTTTGTCTCAATTTTTTCACATTTCAGCTTTAAAACACTCTTTTAATTATTGTCTTCTTGATTGCCACCATGTGCATAATTACGCGTCCAGCCAGACTAAAGTCTCGATTGGGTTTTGGTCAATAGGCTACCGAGAAGCCGGCAAAGTGTATAGACATAGTATAGAAAACTCCGCCCGCTCTGTCTGAATTTTTGGTAGCCTAGCTATTGACCAAATTCCCAATTGAGACTTTAGTCTGTCGAGACGCGTAGTTTTGTACACGGTGGTAAATATTTAAAACAAAGAGTGAAATCGAACAATAGTTATACCTTCCAACGCCATGAAAACCTTTGATTTTTGTTATTTTATTGTCATGGTCAGTCAACATATCTTTGTCGTCACAGTCCCTGAAAAAATAAGAAGAAAAAGAATTAAACTTTTAATCTTTAAGTTCCCATTCAAACAAGCCAGAGGCTGTTGGCGGCAGAGCGGTGCATAGAGAATCGACACTAGTGAAAAAATGTCTGCGCATGCGTGCATATTATGATGTTTTTTTGAGAAATGTTTGAATTTTAGCTTGAAATGAAATGCTCGTGTTCTCGGCGTATATTTCTCTTATATACTTTTGTGAGACAAAGATATTACATTATTGAAAACATTATGTGAATACTGGCCCTAAGTTTCAAGAAGTTTTCAAGTTTTGACATTTTGTAAAAAACATTGTTGAAGACAAGCGTAAAAGCAAAATATTTTTAAATATTTAAAAAGCGGGATTTTTAATATGATTATTCAAATTTAATTGTTATATTTCATCATAGCGCATTTGAAAACTGTAATGTTGAATTTGTGCTTTACAAATAAATTATTATTACTAATTATTATTTTGTGCATAAGTTTACAAAAGCACGAAGACATGACTACGAGCATGCGCAGACGTTTTTCACTAGTGTCTAGAGAAACAATCTCGAGATTGGAGAATCGTGTGTTAAAGAATGAACACTGCACGATGAAAAGAAATGTAAACAAAGAGGCAAAGCACTGCTGTAAATACTTGACTGATTTGGCGCTGTGGTACGGTGTTTACTTGTTCAATATCGCAGAG
The DNA here is from genome assembly GCA_029948255.1 of Telmatactis stephensoni. Taxonomy (NCBI): domain Eukaryota; kingdom Metazoa; phylum Cnidaria; class Anthozoa; order Actiniaria; family Isophelliidae; genus Telmatactis; species Telmatactis stephensoni. Next base: position 121,234 of record JALIZF010001211.1, read on the forward strand.
TTTGTTTGTTTGGTTTTGTTTTTGCTGTGATACTAAATCAAGATTTCTAATACAGCAATTTGGCAGAAATGCTGACAGTAGACGGTGAATGTTGGGTTTTGAATTGTACACGAAGACGACATTACTTGTCAGTTCTTGCTATCATGCGCCTATCGATATCAAGCCCGGGGGAGGTGTTAGACCAGGGGAATTTGATATTTTTGTGGATGCCAAAGTCAAATTCTCCATCCCCGGGACGACAAATAATTATTCATTCCTTGAGCTTTAACCTTTACAAATGTCAAATTCTATACTTCTCTCACTATTCTTCTTTATCAAACTCATTAATAATTCATTAGAAAACACAATGGAAATCACTACCGGAACGTAGATCTTTATATCGGATAAAGATTTTTGTTTATTTGCATAAACTTTAACTTGGATTTTCTAAGCCAAAAGCAGTCAAACTTGGAAAATTCTGGTCCAATATGATAATTGACAACTAGACGTTTGATAAGTAATATAAAGAACTCGAGAGCGTGTTATATCGGGTCTAAAGATCCTCGCCTTCGGCTCGGATCTTTATCCACCGATATAACACGCTCTCTCGTTCTTTATACATTACTTATCAATTCAAAATGGTCTTTTGGTCAATTCAAGATGGTGACCATGTTAAATTCCCCACCAAGGGGACAACTCTGAAAGTCAAATTCCCGTGGGTAGCCCCCACCCACCCACTCACCCTGGGCTTACTAATAATGGGTGTATTAATTGTGTGGCATGCATTCATTGGACAGCGGTACCTATTCAATAGTCCGTTTCTGAACATTTTGGATGATTTCAATTGCTGGGGTGCATCCATACCTTTGGGAATCCAAAGACAATGAAGCGATAGCCATGTTGGATGACCAAACAATAAACGCTAATGAGAAATCTTTTGTTGAAGGTCAACCAAGATGGCTGCCGTGACGTCACATGCACCCCAAGAATTAAGGGTCTGATACTATCGTCGCATTAGACAATCTGAAATAAGCACTTACCAAATATCGATATGTAGAATGTCTGTATTGACGTCATTTACTTCACTGGGTATAAGAAAAAAGGTCTCATTACATAACACAATATTCAGACCGTCATTATCATTTGTAGAAACATTTTTGTAAAAATAAAAGAAACAAGGAAATTATAGGACAAAGATATGAATAGAAGGCTGAAGAAGAAGACTGACTAACCAACTTAGCCATCGCTGTTCCTGTTTAGATCAAGAAAGTAGAGAGAATTAGGTACAAGAGCCAGATACGTATACTTGAAGACGGGGAAAGTAGCCTGAGAAGACAGAGGAATTGGATCACCCAGCACACGCGAAACAATCTAACAAACTTGATACTTACAAGAGAAAAGTCTCATTCCACGTAGGATTCAAGGTATTTTCTCTTACAGTAGTCATTTGTATTGATTCTGTCTTGAGAATTTCCTGTAATGTCTTTGAGAACTTGCGTTTGACCTTACTAGGTTGGTTTGGCTGTGATTCTTGGGTTTTGATTAAACCCACCATACAGTATGGATCACTGAAACCATTAGCATCCTTGGCTTCTAAATTCCGTGCATCAAGAACTGAAAATCAAGTAACATCATAGTCTATTATGAAAACAACAACGGTTAATAGTCCCTTATCTCATGACTGGCCACTGACGGGCCCTTGACGAGACACAACAAAGAATTCTTCATTCTTTGAGCTTTAATTTTGTTTAATCTCACTAACTCAGTAGTCTTTTAGAGATTTGCTTTTGTTTGCACTAAAATATTGTTATTTTGTAATTGTGGCCCGTCAAATTTTGATGTCTGGCTTTGCCTTGAGCGGGCCAGAGGGTAACGTCGAAACTCAAATGCGCACATATAGTCCAGTCAATCTACGAGATTTTGGGGGTCCAGCACAAACAAATTGCAATAGAATTTTTCTCACTGCTGAAATGTCAGGGCAGGTGTCCTAAGTAACATACTAAAAATCCCAAAAAATCCCTTTGGTGGAACATGGCCAAAAAGCGATCTCAAAGTTGAGAAAATTTGAGTGTTTTACCACAGGGATCCCATACAAAGCAAAAATAAGATACATTGAATGAAACTTGCTTTTCCTTAATTTTTCACGCTATTAAACTTTTCATATCGCTATGAAGTAATCTAAAAAGTTAATTAGATCCTATAAACTGAAAAAAAAAAGAAATTGATATATATGAGTTGAGTATACTCCGCGGTCACCCTGTGTCACGTTTCCAGTCCTTTTTCGGCCAGAAAACAAGATGGCTGATAGAAGTGACTTGTGTTCACTAGAAAGGCTGTAAGTGAAAGTTAAAGTTTAAGTCCTTGTTTGATGTATACGAGAAAGTCATAAGTACTCTAGTGGAGGTGCAACAATTGGTTTTAAGTGCTGATTTATTGACTTGTGTAAAGGCCCCTGTGTACAAAGATATATAGCTACGTCGAAAGTCAAGCAAATGTAAGTACTCGTTTAATATGATACACTGACTGTCAGGTGTTAGATATTAAAATTAGGCTTTTTGCACCATGTAAATAAGGTAAAGCTAGCTCCCATCAAATGCAAATTGCAACACTGATTGCACCACAACTTTAATAGAACATAAAGACAGTTTTAAAAATGCTGTCAGGGATTGATATCAGCACAACAAAACGGTGCACACGTTGTTTGTCACACTGAATAAGGTCGTCATTGGGCCGAAACGTCTGTTAGTTTGTCAGAAGCAAAAGTCGAGACAACCAAATAAATCAATCAGCGGAACACGGTTTTATCAGAAAGCGCTAATATGGGTTTTAACTTTTTGTTCAACATGTTTAGATAATGTAGACAGGGTAACACTGAATGCAGATAAAGATTGAATTATTTAAGTGCAAGACACTGAAAAAGAACACACCAAATAACTGCCTGATTGAGGCTGTCATCACGAGGCAGTAAGTATACAAGACTACCTTTAGTTCCACTTTCCTAAATAATGAGGTGATATGAATTTGCAAGTCAGGTTAATAAGTTTATTTATATAAATAACTTATAGGAAGTTGAAGACTTCAAACGTCCACTCTCATTAGGCAATGAGCAAGTGCTCTATATGCAATGAGGATTTAGATAACGGCCAACCGACTGTGGAGCTACGGCAAAAAGGCGCAGACACCCTCAACAACATATGTGGCGAGCTCACTTGCTTTAGACAGAAAGTCCATGTTAATTGCCGTCGGAACTTTTGCCGAGATGCTGATAGAAAGAGTGTTGATGACGCAAAAACTGCATCAATAACTTCCTCGACTATTTCAAGACGCTCCACAAGGCCTCAATTTCGCTGGAACGAGCATTGTTTCTTTTGTGGTGAACCGGCAAAATACGACAGACGAAAAAGAGGCTTCGGTGTAATCCCAGTAAGAACGGAGGATCTTCAAACCACAATAATTGGCATTTGTCATGAGAGGAATGATGAATGGGCTTCAATAGTGCTTGGTAGATTGGAGTATGCAAGAGACCTACATGCTGTTGATGCAGTCTATCACAACCAATGTAGTGTCAATTTTCGCACTGGTAAAGATGTCCCAAAACAGAACAGTGGTACCAGTTTTGTAAGCGATTATGACTATCCATCAAAAATACCAAAGAAAGCCGGAAGACCACTGAGTACTTCAAGAAATGATGCCTTTCTTAAAGTTGTCCAGTATTTGGAAGACAATGACGAGGAACAGATCACTGTCAAGGACTTATGTGATAAGATGAAAGACTACCTTGAAGGGCAAGAAGACGCAACATACAGTCTTGTTTATATGAAAGAAAAACTAAAAGAACATTTTGGTGACAAAATTGTAATTACTACTATCAAGAGCAAAGCCAACGTAGTCACCCTTAAGAAAACTGCGACATCAATAATCAATAATAGGAAATATCCTATTAAAAAACAAAATGACAAGCCTTCTCGTATTCCTATTCCTTAATAATCAATGAGTTTTACTGCACTCCCAAACAGGTCAATGTTGAAGCCGAGAAAGCAAAAATTATCTCTGCTGCTGCACAACTAATCAAGAGCGAAATAAAAAACCTTAAAGCGGAAAGAAATCATTACCCAAGTAGTGATGAGGTTTCATCTGCTGAGAATGCTATGAAATACGTTCCAAATCTTCTTGCACAGTTCTTAAGATCCCTTTTTGTGGGAAAAGAAGTTGATCTGAAAGTCGCGTCAATTGCACAAGCAATAATGCAGGCAACAAGACCGAGGGCTCTTATAGCTCCTCTTCAACTTAGTCTAGGCGTGCAGATGCATCATCATTTTGCCTCGAAGTTTCTTATTGAAACATTGCATTCGATGGGCTTTTGTTTGTCATACTCTACAATCCAGAGCTTCGAGAACAGCGCAGCAGTTTCCCAAGGAATAGATATCCCAGGATATAATTCTGGATGTTTTATCCAATATGTCGCCGATAATGTTGATCACAACCTCAGAACATTGGATGGTCATGGGACATTCCATGGGATGGGCATAATTGCTGCTATAACTCCCGGTACCACAGTTAATAGACCAATCCCGAAGAAATCTGTCACTGCAGAAGATATAGCTACCGCTGGGAAGCTTGTTATTCGTCATTACAATGGACCAAGGGAAGCGGAACCTCATTTGACTTACAAAGAACTGAAAGACCTGAAAGTAATTGATTCATTTTCCAATCTAGATCTTCTATACAAGTTAACGCAACCACTTACACGATCTCCCCGGCCAGCATGGTCAGGAACAATGCAGATGATATTTAAAGGAAACCACCCAGTTAAGTCTTCTGTACAGTTTTTGCCAATGATTGATATGGATCCCAGTAACATGACATGTATCTATTCAACTCTTTGTTTCATCGTTGACCAGGCAAACCACTATGGAGTAACTCCTATCATAACGTTTGATCAACCTCTCTGGTGGAAAGCACTGATGATTGTCTTAAATGAGTCTGAGGATAGTCACTTAAAATCTATAGTCCTCAGGCTCGGAGGTTTGCATATCCAAATGAGTTTTCTTGGCTGCATAGGCCACATGATGGCAGGGTCTGGATTAGAGGATGTTCTCGAATTGGTATATGCAAAAAATGCTGTGATGCATATGTTAAGCGGAAAGGCAATAGCACGAGCTATTCGAGGCCATTTTCTGGTAGATTCAGCATTGAATTGCCTTATAATGAAGGATGTGTTTAATTTACCACTTCAAGTTGATGAGAGTAATCAAGAAGAAGCTTCAGGAGATGTCCCCAGGGAAACAGCACAAGAGGAATCGGCAACGACAGCTGATAACGATTTAGAGCAAGCAGATTTGCTTTACAAAAGGCTTATGAAAGATGAAGTAAACCTCGAAGAGGTGTGTTCCGCAGACATTCTTAGCAAACTGTCAAAAAAAGTAGAAAACAGAAAAAACGAGATAAAAAATCAACGCACAGCCGTCCTTTGGATGCAGTACATGAAAATGATCGATATCCTTCGAATGTTTATCAAGGCTGAGAGAATTGGTAATTGGAATCTGCATCTTCAGGCAATATATAACATGCTTCCGTACTTTGCCGCAGCGGGGCACAATCTGTATGCCAAGTCTGCATATATTTATCTCCAAATGATGGAAGATCTCAAGGATAAACATCTAGACGTCTACCGAAGCTTTCAAGATGGAATGCATGTTGTGAGAAGAAGCGATCGTTACTGGGCTGGCTTATCAACAGACCTGATCATAGAACAGGTTCTAATGAGAAGTGTTAAAACTACTGGTGGACTGACGCGAGGAAAAGGGATGACCGAGACACAGCGACTCGTTTGGCTGTTGTCTATGCCAGCGTGTGCAGAAATCAACAGTGCAATGCAAACTTTGACGGGTAACAACTTTGTAACGAGTGAACAGCACAAAGATTGTAGTGAAGCAAGGCAACAGCGTGATTACAAAGACATAACAAAGATCACAACTTATCTTAATGAAAGGAATCCTTTTAGCCCTGACCCATCACTGCGCAGTATTGTATCTGGAGTCGTTGCAGATGACAAGGTGAATGCGGATAAGGCCAAGGAAGTCGGTGCTAAGATTATTGCATCAATGGTTGGCAAGAACGTGCAAGAATTTTCCTTCCATAAGAAAGATCAAATCGTCACAATGGCGTCGAAAGGTACAGTAGCCTTTCCCGGTGGAAGCATCCAAGTTGATCCACAACTTCTATTCCAGAGACTCAGCGTTGTCGCTGCCTGTGGAAGAATTGAAAACCCCCAAGAGCTATTCAAATTTGAAATGTGCAGTTTTCCTCCTGCCTTGTTCGAGTCTCAGTTTCTTCCAAGACAAGCAAACAAGCCAGTACTAGCAAACACAATCTGGGAAAGAGTAAAAGAGCATCAAACAACCCGACCATTTGGTGATATTCACTATGTTCTTGATGGAGGCTCTCTTCTACATCACCTGCCGTGGCCGCGTGGCAGTACATATGATTCAATTTTTAGCCTTGGCATTCAGTACGTAACTCGTAGATATGGCATGGCCACTATTGTCTTTGATGGCTACGAAGATGGTCCTTCAACGAAAGATTGCACACACCTAAGACGGACAGGAGCTGCGTCATCCCATACTGTCAACTTTGAAAGCTACATGCTTATGACGTCAAAGAAGCAAGACTTCTTGGCCAACAAAACCAACAAGCAAAGGTTTATCAACATATTTGCTAACAGGCTTCAGGCTGCTGGATGCACAGTCGTTCATGCCACAGGAGACGCAGACCTTCTTATAGTAAAGACTGCAGTGGAATCTTCAAGAACCAAAACCACAGCCCTGATTGGTGAGGACACGGATCTTCTCGTCCTGCTTTGCTATCATGCTGATCTAAATGCACCACATGATTTGTTCTTCACGCCTGTACCAAAATCTGTCTCAGTAGTGGCGAAGGTGTGGAACATCAAGCAAACGAAATTTGCCTTAGGAACAGATTTGTGTACCAACATTCTGTTTTTGCATGCAGTGCTCGGTTGTGACACAACTTCGCGAATTCACGGCATAGGAAAAGGAGTGGCTTTAAAGATCTTTGAAGGCAATACAATTTTTCGCCAACAAGCTTCGGTTTTCATAAATCCCGAGTCCAGTCCTCAGGGTGTCGCCATGGCAGGAGAGAAAGCGCTGATCTGTCTTTATGGTGGGAAGTCTGACGTCAGTTTAGATGCTTTGAGGTATACACGCTTTTGTCAGAAAGTAGCATCGGGATCGTCGTTTTTACAACCTGAAAACCTGCCACCCACATCCTCTGCTGCGAAGTACCACAGCCAGCGAGTATTTTATCAAGTTCAGGAGTGGAAGGGAAACCATGAGCTGCAACCACCAGATTGGGGTTGGAAACTACATGATGGAAAGCTTCTACCTGTTGCAACAGATTTACCAGCTGCACATGAGTCCCTGTTGCAGATAATACGATGCAACTGCAAGGCAGACTGCAAGACCATGAGATGCACTTGCAAGAAACATGGCTTAGATTGTTCACAAGCATGTGGAGTTTGTAAAGGCCAAAGCTGTCTGAACTCTGCACCACCAGACTTTACAACTGAAGATGACTCTATAAACTAATTGCGATTTTGAGACGGCAATACCACAAACGTGAATGTATTTTCTCCCAACACCGTCAATATTTTGTGGTATTGCCGTCTCTAAATCGCAATTAGTTTTGTATCGAGATTCCAAAGATATTTTTTAGAGAAAAAAGGAAGAACTTATCCGTTTTTGCTGACTGAAAACAAAATTCTCCTTACAAAAGCGCACGATCTGACATCGAACATGCGCTCTGAAGGTTTTCTTTAGGTTTCCAAAGTGATTTTCCTGTCTTTTTTCTTCAAAATACTCCTCATTTTGTCAGGTTTTTTTTAACAAATATTACTTCTAAAGGTAACTTAATGCTTTCTTTTACAGTTCACAGTTAAACGATTGACAAATTGACATCTTTAGGCATTTCTGGTATTATGACTGTATAGAATTGAAGATATTCATCTTAGTGCGGGATTCCTGTGGTGAATTTTTAAAATGTAATTTTTTTCAGTGTTTCTTTGATGAGATTTTTGAAAAAATGTTTATAGGTCACTGGACTTACATCGTTTGTTGTATGGAAGTGAAATTAAGATTGTTGCAATTGGTCTTGGGGGGAAAACAGGTTGGTTCCATTTTTTGAGGGTATGGGTTCCCTGTGGCAAGACATCAAAATCTTCAATCACAATTTTAGCCATGTTCCACCGAAGGGATTTTTTGGGATTTTTAGTATGTTACTTAGGACACCTGCCCTGACATTTCAGCAGTGAGAAAAATTCTATTGCAATTTGTTTGACCTTCAACCACAGATTGACTGGACTAATAACCTAGCTTGCGAAGAAGTGCTATTGAAAAGATGTCCATAAAACGGCATAAGTGACTTTCCTGTGTTTTCTAAAACAATCCAAATGACATGCATTACCAGCACATCAAAAACGTCACTTAGACCTTCTCATTAACAGCTCTTTAACTGCATTTCACAAACAAGTAAATAATAATAAATAATAATAATTTATTTCTTATACAGCGCTATTTACATATAAAGATCAATAGCGCTTTACAATGTACTAGTACAAATACAGCCATGGCTTTCAAAAAATACCTTACAGCTAGAGCAAAATTCGAATGAATGCCAGAAGCACTTCGCTATCAGTATCTCAGGAGATTTTAAAAGAAGCAAGCCTTGGCCACTGAAAGCCGGTTTGATGGCAATGAGCTTTTATCAGGTATTTTTAAATTCGTAAAACAGAGAAAGAATTACCATAGCTGGAAAGAGCATGTTAAAATTAGCAAGACAGTGAAGTTTGAAGGAATTAAATCCAAAGCTCGCGAGAATATGAATTTTTGAAAAGTGTGAATTTGTAAGAAAACCTTTGCTGGTAGGCATCTCTTGCCTACCAGCGAATGTTTTCATACAAAATTTCGATTTTGGAAAATTCATATCTTCGTGAGTTTGAAAGTTACTTCATTCAAACTTCACAGTTTTACTAATTTTGACGTGCTCTTTCCAGCTATAATAATTATATTTCAGTACTGTGACTTTTGGAATTACGTGATAAAAGCTCATTGGCACTTGTGTGTCTGAAAGGCCTACATGAGCCTACATGATCATAGTATAATTTGTCTAGCGAAAGTAGCTGGGACGTGTATTCATTTGCAAAAAATTCCAGTTATCAGCACTAACCTTGGACCTTGAGGAAAAACTTTGGAGCCTAACAAAATCAGGTAAATTGATTATGGCTTAGTAAAAGTGGCATGTACACATAAATGTATGGCTTAAAATATAGCTACTTCAATTCTAATACAATCAACTAACCTGTCTTTGTTTTGTCTTGTCATACAATTCTCTATGTTTTGCCTCAGTTATCTTCAATGCCTAAAGCAAACGACAACCAAACAAGATTAACCGACGGAGTGAAATTTAGGTCCAGCAAGCGATCAGTCGGTTGTTGACAGGGTGTCAGTAGGTTGTTAGTGTGATGTCAGCAGTAGGTTGTTGGTAGGGTGTCAGTAGGTTGTTGGTAGGGTGTCAGTAGGTTGTTGGTAGGGTGTCAGTAGGTTGTTGGTAGGGTGTCAGTAGGTTGTTGGTAGGGTGTCAGTAGGTTGTTGGTAGGGTGTCAGTAGGTTGTTGGTATGATATCAGTAGGCTTCTGATAGGATGTCAGTAGGTTGTTCAAGGGTGTCAGTAGGTTGTTGACAAGGTGTCAGTAGGTTATTGGTGGGGTGTCAGTAAGCCGTTGACAAGGTGTCAGTAAGGTGTTGGTAGGGTGTCAGTATTTTGTCGACAAGGTGTCAGTAGGTTATTGGTGGGGTGTCAGTAGGCTGTTGACAGGGTGTCAGTAAGGTGTTGGTAGGGTGTCAGTAGGTTGTTGGTAGGGTGTCAGTAGGTTGTTGACAGGGTGTCAGTAGGTTGTTGGTGTGGTGTCAGTAGGTTGTTGACAAGGCATGAGAAGGTTTTTGGTAGGGTGTCAGTAGATTGTTGAAAGGGTGTCAGTAGGTTGTTGACAAGGCGTCAGTAGGTTATTGGTAGGGTGTCAGTAGGTTGTTCAAGGGTGTCAGTAGGTTATTGGTAGGGTGTCAGTAGGTTATTGGCAGGGTGTCAGTAGGTTATTGGCAGGGTGTCAGTAGGTTGTTGACAAGGTGTCAGTAGGTTATTGGTAGGTGTCAGTAGGTTGTTGGCAGGGTGTCAGTCGGTTATTGGTAGGGTGTCAGTAGGTTGTTGACAGGGTGTCAGTAGGTTGTTGGTGTGGTGTCAGTAGGTTGTTGACAAGGCATGAGTAGGTTATCGGTAGGGTGTCAGTAGGTTGTTGGTGGGGTGTCAGGTTGTTGGTAGGGTGTCAGTAGGTTGTTGGTGGGGTGTCAGTAGGCCGTTGACAGGGTGTCAGTAAGTTGTTGGTAGGGGTGAAAGCCCGGGGGGGGGGGGACTCCTATATATAAGAGGACGTGGATGCTCGTCGGAAATTTTGAAAATGACCCCTAAAAGGTACCTGAGTGGGAGTGGCAACAATTCATTTCTACCCCTAAAAGGTACCAATTCAAAAACAATAATAAATAATCAAAGTAATGAAACACATTGCTATCGATGCGCTTTGAAGATTCAATTCAGATCATCGAAATCGTCCCTTTCATGCTTATTTTAGGTAGTTTATTTACCCCAAAACAGTCCCTAAAAGGTACCAGCTATGTCTTTGGTAGTCTAGCTAAGTCTGAGACACCCTAAAAGGTACCAGATTGAAGATTTTGGCCCCTAAAAGGTACGACGAGCATCCCCGTCCATTTACGATCGGAGTCCCCCCCCGGGGGTGAAAGTAGGTTGCTGACAGGGTGTCAGTACATTGTTGGTAGGGTGTCAGTAGGCCGTTAACAGGATATCAGTAGGTTTTTGGTCAATCATGTCTCCTCAACATCATTGGTTGTTGGTAGGGCATCAGTAAGTTGTTGGTAGGATATCATTAGGTTATTGGTAGGGTGTCCATAGGCTGTTGGCATAAGGATGTTAGTAGGATTTTTGTACGTGGTAGCTGGCATCTGTAGGGTGTTGGCAGGTGGTTGTTTGTAGGTTGTCAGATAATTGTTTGTTATCATGTTGTTGGTGCATGTATGTTATTGTAATTATATAAGTTTGTAAATATATATACCTACCTCCTGTAGATAAACATACAGGTCACCATTAGATACTTTTCTGTCTTGATTACCAATTTGATACATGACTGTGTATACAGCCTCACAATACAGGGCCTCTCTCTAACAAACAGAATTACATTTGACTGTATAGCTTGTAGTTACTGCACAAATAGCATACAAAAAACTCTAAACAAGTTGTTTTATTTGAAAATTATATTCTTACTAGGGTTCTGCTGATAGTGCAGACCACAGAAGCATTCTGAACATCAGTATCAGTGATAACAATAGAAAAATGCAAATTGCAAACAGGCTTGATCTATGGCACTGTAGCTAGCTGGAAACACATCTGCCCTATATATAAATAAATTTAAATCATATATTATGCATCTGTAATTACCTGTTTTTCAGTTAAATGTTTTGTCTGTCCTGTATCAAGGACCACTTCCTCATCAGCACCAGAACCCTCTGGAATGTCTTCCAAGTTGTTTAATTCTGGAAGATCCTTTTGAATAATATTAGGAATTATTATTAATCAAAATCCTTTGTGAAGGACCTAGATTTAACATATTTGGCAAATGCAGGTAGCCATTCTCTGGGCTCACATGGGGTTCATATGTTATTGACCACCATAAATGTGGAACTCAACAAGCTAATAAATTTGCTATTGCTATTCTAGCTGGATATAGGATTAGATGCCTTTTCTCTCTGAATAAACAGCATATTCTACTATATATAGTTTGATTCTGCAACATACATGACCAATGGCAGCCAGCTTAAGCCACCAACCTCCCCCCCCCCTCCCCCAGTGGAACTAAACAGTTCCCAATAAATATGTATAATACATACCTCAATCTGCTTGATGGTTTGTTTTCCATTTCTTTTAATGGTTTTCCTCCAGTCAAGAGAGGTAAGCTTTTCAAAATATGCATCATCAAGTTCTTTTGCTCTGAAATTTAGAATTTACATACTTTAATTTTAGAACAAATTTCATATGACTGGAAAACAAATAACACAGTCACTGTACGATACAGTTACAGCAGGAATTTTGAATGTTTTTAGGGACATTAAACAACCGGACTGACACAGTCACATTACAGTACAGTAAGTTTCCCACTCATTTGAAAACTGGGCTATGTATGTTAACCAGTTGCAAAGCAATAATGCAAAGACCTGTAGTTTATATAAATTTTGCAATGAAATTTCCAAAAATTCTCTTTTCACTCACACAATGGCCAATCTCCACAATGGCCATTTAATATGTCCCAATATAGTGGTCGTTGTGAAGATCTGTAACTAGATCAAATTTATGACTTACTTTATGATATATTCATTGATATATTCATCACAGATTAAACTATATAGACTAAACATTAACTGAAAGGAAGACTGTATGGCAAATTAATTAGGCAATGTTGCTAAAACTACATCACCATGAATTGCATTAGAAATTTGATCAATACATTTAGCAGTCACGAAATCATAGCTATTGGACTGTAAATTCATTCAAAGTGCAAATTATATGCATTCAGGTGAAATTAACCAACATAAAAACATTCAATTTTTCATGACTATATTCTGCATCGGGCAAAATACAGCTGATATGAATAAAGATGCATGGTAAACTAAGAATCAATAAAGGCGTATCCATGGAGAGAATGTATTTCAAATCATTAACATCAATTAGTGCGAGGGAATAGTATATGACAATTCTTAGATTCTCTGTATCGATTATCAAAAGCAATCAAATAATTGATCTGAAATGACATCTGATCGATATTTTGGCTAAAAGAATAGTATTAGTTAAATGAAAATAAAATATGACTTCCTGACAAAATTTTCTCCTCTTTTTGTACGACAAATCGATGATCTTTAACATGTTAGAGTTAATCTTCTCAGTGGTATTAACACACCGAGAAGTATGGCTCAACAATTAATACGTGACATATGTTGCGCAAATTACTCAGACATTGGCAGTCATGCATGTTTTTCTAGTTAACTATATCATTTTCTGGCTACGTTTTAGCGAAGTGAAATATTTCATAAGAACATTCAATCAGTCCGAAATGTCTGACTCTAGAATACACTTAATTGAAACTATATTACTAATAGTGAATATCCATTGATTACTAACCGTTTAAAGGGGGTTTGCCCCTGGAGATAACAAGTCTTTGAGTTAATATCGTCATGTGTTGCTTTACTCATATCGAAAACTTGCTTTCAAACAGAACTTACGGTAGTTCTCGTCAAGCTAGCGCGCCATAACAGTTTGGCTATGTATCAAAGCCATCCACTCACAAATTAACATGCATTATTGGTTGTTTACACACTGTTCGAATCGGCTGAATGACTCGAAATAGCGCTCAGCAAGCCATCCCTTAAAGCCCGTAGTGATACTGATATTCCCACCAAATATTTTATATTTAATTGCACATTAGCTTATGACCTTTAGGCTAAATCCCTCCTCACAAAAGGATTGACTTCTTACCTTGTTGGTGTGGAGTTTCCAGTAGTTGCCCGCACCGCCATTATGTTTATCGCATTTCTACACAGGAAACCCAAAAACCATCGTGATCAACTGTGATCAGTGTCAATGATGCCGAGTATCGGTAACTGCTCCAACACTATATTTTATTGAAATCTCGAGCAGTTTTACGGGTTAAGGAGCGAGTTTACGAACAATTGTGTGATACGATATCAAAAACAAGTCAGAATGAAAACGAAATCATAATCTTGAAATGTAACTAATATGCTAATTATACAGGAAATTCGTAGGGACGAGGGAGATTTTTACGCGGAGATGACGGTATCGCACGAGTCGCAAAACGATGAGGGTGATATCGTTTTTTCGAGTGAAATTTCACGTGGAATTCCCGATCGAGTAGGGAAACGAATTGTCATATATAATTAGCATATTTGCTACATTTTCTTTTCCTTGAATCCAATCGAGGACATGAATAAATAGAGAAGATTTTGTCCAATCTTTTCAAAGCGCACGACAAACCATTCAAAAGCAAGTACACAAAAATAGCCAGCGAATGAGAATGACAGCACTAGTTCTTTGTTGTTTTTTCATTGACAAGGCAGAAAAAGTAAATGAAATCGAAAATCCTGTATCCAACTTTCAAAACCCTGCATTGGTATCATGACATAGTAATAGTTTTCTACTCTTGCTGTTTTTGTTATGTTTTCAACGCCTTTTTTTCGGTCAACAAAACTATTTGAACATGACTATCGATCGTTCCAAAACTTCGATCAGTTGAAAATAAATCGTTCAAACGAATCTGCCGTACTATATGTTTCTGTTGTTTTGTTTTGACAACTGGAGAAGATGAGGTACTTACCTCGCTCATTTTCTCTTGGTTTTGAAAAACGTCTAGTGACTGCAGACGGAAATAATCTATTTTTTATTTTATTTAAATAAGTGAATTATTTTCCATGGGCTATACCTTCTGCACTGAACGATATTTTGGGCAATTTTTCCGCATTTTCCATGGACTGGTTTTGTATGGTTATTAGTGTCAATTTTAAAAAGATTTCACAGGATATAGACTTTCCATTTTCAAAATTTTGAGCAATTTTCGAGCATTTTCCAATAGCTATAGCCTTTGCATTTGCACGATTCTTGGCCAATTCCACTGTTTTGCATTGCGCACACTAACCGCGCACGATTACTGTGGCTCGTGCGAGCGTGCACACGTTCGATGTTCAAGATGGCAGCTGTTTGGACGAAAGGCCGAATTCGAAAACGGCATTTTTTGAAAGTAATCAGTAACAAAAATAATCAACAATAATGACTGAAAATGAATCTAAAGAAACTAAGAAAATAGGGCTGATTTGAACAATAATACAGAAGCAAAGGCTTTTTTTCGTAGAAACTCTGCCTAGTCTCCACGCGGAAAAACACCAAATGGACGCGATAAAGTGGAGCGTTTTGAAAAATATCTCAAAAAAGAGAACGATGACCCCCTTTTTTATTTTATAAATTGTATCTCACTATTTTCTCCTAGTATATATCAAATTATAAAAAAAGTTTGGATTAAGAACATGAAAATTTTTCAATGATTCGCGAGTGAACTGTTTTCGCTTCATTTTCTCAACAAAAACGTACAATTCAAGGAAGGGAAAGAGCCTGTGGACAATAGATTTGCTTTATTCTCTGCTAAGGCAGAGTAAGGCAGTAAATCGGCATGATACGTAAATTCATAAATTCCAGCCACTGTAGCAGAAAAGCGAGAACGGTGAACCCCCTCTTTTTCTGCATTTTTGAAAGTCCCAACTTTACTGATGTATCGATCATTACATTGTATCGAGTTTCAAGAAATTCTTGGATCTTTTCCTTTTTCAATGTAAAAATCACCTTAAGCATTTTGCATTAATAACTACAGCGTCTGCATTTTGTCAAAGTTCGATCGGGTAATTATCAATGACCATTTTCCCGCCTAGCTAGGCTAAAGCGTTAACATGTTGTCATTTTTTGGCCATTTCGAATAACGGATAAATTTAGAAACGCATCTTTTTTCGCACGCACTAAAGGGCAGCTGTCCATACTAAAACGAGATGGCTGAGGTGTAATTTATTCGGATTAGTGTCGATTAGAGCGCTTCTAGTTATCTGAACAAAAAATAAAAACAAAAGCAAAGCAAAACAAAACAAAAGAAAAAAACAAAACAAAACAAAACAAAACAACAACAAAAACATGGAATTAAAGAGTTATTTGACCGATAGATAATGTGTTCGGATTCGGTGCAAACGCGTCCACGATCCTCGGTACAAGCAGTAGTCTTACGGCGCTAGAAAGCCAACGTATATATACTCGATCAACTTTGTACGTATATAGGACGTGGTCTCCAACTTTCTTAAATAATTATATGACGGTTCACTATTGAACAATGACTGAAGGGCCGCGAATTCTCTCTTTATAGTGCGAAAATTTCAAAATTTGTTCTCAGTTGCGCGCAGATGTGTCGTTTGGGTTTGATCTTTTTGCTTGGGAGTCAAAATGTTCGCGCAACCATGTAGTCTCCATCGCAGCCGTGTTAAGCCTCTGCTCGTCTGGCACATTGTGTGGGAAAGTAAATTCATCAGCTACGAGAGAGAAACTAGTAATCATGAGATCTAGACTCCCCATGTAAAACTTGCTTGAGTGTGCTTGAGTGCTTGAGTACTCCTCCCCTTCCCCCCTCCCTCGGAGACGACCATGAAACCTTATCTTTGTATTTGGGAGTTTGGAAGAGACTTGTAAGTCACGTACATGCACACAATTCCAGGAAATTGTTGAAACAGCAAAGCTGAGCAGTGTATCCACGTCTACATTGATGGACGCAACGTGGAAACACTTATCAGGATATAGAATAGCTGACATTGACAAATATTCCAATGACTTTGAAAAAAAATTGTCTGCTCTAGGCTATCGGACAGGTCCAGTGTACATTTCTTGTACTTTTGATCCAATAGCCTCGACTTCAATTTTTTTCCCCATGTTTTCCCAGCTAATCATTGTATCAGCGATATCAGTTGTTGACGACTACTAGTTCTACAAAAGCCCTTTTTGTCAGTCATGACGGGACACTAATGGTTAAGAGGAGATTTTTTTCAATGACGAGCAATAATGGCGAAAAGCGCCAAAAACTAAACTTTCGTGCGAGTTTTAAACCAAATTTTCGTTCTGGATTAACACTCAAATCCTATTCCTACCGGTTAAAAACTGATGTACCAAGATAAAATAACTGTTTGAAACAGATTTTTGAACTGTACAAAGACTTTTTCTTGAAGTTGTGTTAGGATTAAGCTTTTTCAAACTGAATATAAGGAAAACATACAGAAAATGAGCAAATGAAGGCCTAAACCTCATTTTTGATCCAAATTTTCGCTTTGGATTAACACTTTGATTCAACTTTCATTGGCCAAAACTACTTACAAACAACTTAAACTTTCTGACAGAAATGATTTTAGATTTGTATACAACAGTTATTCTTCAACTCAGGAGTTTTTGTCGTTCACTGCTCGAACTTGAAAAAAATCCCCTCTTAATTGAAATGCGAGAATTCATAATTGTTTTAGTTTTAATTTTTTTTTTTTAGATTTGAATCTGTTCACGCTAGACTATATTGTAGCTACAGGATTTAAAATTGTATTCCGTCAATATCTAAAAGCGCTCTGCTTTGAAGCGGGGTTAATATGTCAACATTCAATACGCACTGCACGAAAAAAGAAAAAGGACTATTGCGCGCAACATATTATAAATTGGGTGGGTCATAATTGTTTTTTTTATTAGAATACAGCGAACAAGATTTATCAATTAGGCCTGTCGTCACAGTACACATTCGACATATGCTCCTGAGTATGTTTCTGAGTTACTGTCCCTTCATAAACCATCTAGATGTCTGCGGTCATCTTCAAAGTTCCTGCTGCAAGTTCCTAGATTTAAATCTGAAACTGAATACCATGGTGGTCGTGTTTTTGCTGTTTGTGTATACCGAAGCTTTGGAACATCATTCCTTTGAACATTAGACTGTTTACATCGGTAGACTTTTTTAAATCTCAATTAAAGACATTTCTTTTTAGCAATGAACTGAACTGAAGTTTTATCATTATCATTATATAGTCAATTGAAGAAACGTTGTCCTGCACACGCTTTTGGCATTTTGCATCGAAGGCAAAGCATAAATGAATAAATCAGAATATTGTTAGTGACATCCCAAGCACCATTTCGGTCTCAGCTTCTATGTTCTATGTTTTTAGACCCGACAACGTTTCTTCAATTGACTAGTACATAACAAATTTTATATATTTTGTCACAAATCAAAATAAAATCAGTGCATTTGGAAGGTAAAAGCTGACTTCCGGTAAGTAGCCTCGTGTCTACGTTCAAGGAGATCACTGCTTCAGAAAAATTCAATTTTCAAGATGCCCCCTTCTTTCGATCCAGGAAGACTTTTGAAATGTTATTAATAGGGATATATTTGTATAAAACCGCTGAAATACCTTCTGTTGCAATTAAAAACCCCTACCGGGAAGCCTGTTTCCCAGCTTTTCGCGCGCAGATCGTTTCTATGACAACAGGAAGTAAATGTTGTCCAAAATGGCGGACAGTGACAAGAGTTCCTAACAAAAGATTGTTGTATTTTGGGAAATATTTATTCTAAATGGCTAAGAAGACTGCTTCAGACAAGGCAGAAAAATCAGAAAAAGGAAGTGCATCGGCTGATAAACATAGTGGAGACAAAACGCCTGTAGAATCGGCGAAAAATGTCGACGAACCTGATCACCTTGGTAAGATGTCGCATGAGTTTTTGACTTCTAGAATTTACTTTGTGAAACTTTCTTGTTTTCAGGTAAACTTTCTGAAGTACATGCTTTAAAAAGCGCTAATTTATAAAATTGTATTTACATACATGATTCATAAACGTATATCGGCCATGAGTCTACTTAACTAATGGCTCTTCGTTGTGAGATGTGGTTGATCAAACATGACAGAACTCTTGAAGTTAGCTAACGTTGTTTTACTGAACCGTTTTACGCTGTTGCATTGCAAGGTATTTTTATGATAGTGTTAGATCTCTACTCGCTGGTGTAATTATTATTCACTATACAATACACGATAGGCCTGTCTTTTGTTCAAAGTGTTTATTTTACGTCAAAAACCCTGCTCAATGTTTGTTAGAATTTCATACCTTAATTACCTAGAATGGATTTTACATTTGGCACACCGAATGTTGACAGAGCAGCGATTTTCAATAAAGCTTTAATCCCTCGAGCCTTTAGAATGTTTGCTACTTTGAAATCCGTTAGTAAAATGAAGAAGGCGATTAAAAAAGGCGATCGTCCTGATTCAAGATGTTCAACAAGTGCCTCGACTATCGTAGTCGATCCCCCAGAAATAATGATTCAAGGACCATTGACATTATTTGGAGGTAATTGTATATTTACTGCTAATTATTCTTGATTATGTGATTACATACATCCCCGCCATACATACAAATGTATAAATATAATATATAACGATCCAAACTCTTCCATGGATCCTACTGCATTATTATGGCCGAATACATAAAGTGCCTGCATAACCTTCAGGACTAGAATGTTCTATTATCTGATTATAATTCAAGAGATTATATTGATAGACCTGTACAAAGTTTTGAGTACTTTCAATAATGGTTCAAACTTTGACACAGTTAAGGCTGTAAGCACCTTTTTTGTATCCAATTAAACTTTATCAGTTCATCTTATGATTCATATGTTACATAAGGACATCACTGATTTATTTTAGTACCAGACAATATTATTGACAGCATGGTTTTATTTCAAAACTTAAAAACAGATATAAGATAAAGCTATCATAATGCTATATATAGCTATTGCAAAAAAGGTTGATGGGGCGAATGGTGAATGGCAATCGTCGATTGGTGATTGCACGACCGAAAGGAACTGTGGTCACACTATTAGGACAAAGCATGTTTTATGAGTCAAATGAGTCAATGAGTCATGAGTCATGAGTCAATGAGTCAATGAATCAAATATGAAAAATTGTTCATATATGAAAAATTGTCAATATTTTGTATTCTAGTTGTCAGAATACAACACCTCGGGTCGTTTCACCTTTGCTGGACCGTGTTTTAGCTTCATTATTACGGCTTTCGGCCCAAGCGTCGGTGTTTTCACTAAACAGACCGTTTCTTCAAGACTTTATTAGGGACCATGTGAGATTTCTATAATTCCATCCTATATTCTGTATCGTACTTGACCTATATGCTATATCACCTATATGGGTTCCATCCAGATGTATTCAGTCTGAAATTCTGTTCTAAAACTGCGCCATCAGTCTTAATTGGGCCTGTTGTGGTGATGTCAGTGGTTTGCTCACGTCCTCGCGGTCTTCGTTCTCTCTCGGCAGAGAGCTTTAGTTTCAAAGATCCCTTATGCGTATTTTCAGTGATTATTTGTGGTCGTATACAAAGAATGAGATATCAAAGTTTGAACTCTATGTACAGGAATTCAAATCAACACCAACAACTCAGTGTGAAAACATTGTCTTCATTCTAAAATCTTAAGCTCCTAATTGTGGCTTATACTGGTCAGCGCGGTGAGGTGAAATGACCCGAGGTGTTGTATTCTGACAACTAGAATAAGAAATTTTTCATATATGAACAATTTTTCATATTTGACTCATTGACTCATTGACTCATGACTCATGACTCATGGCTCATTTGACTCATATGAACTTTAATCTCCACTATTAGACCACTGTCCGGCATGGAGATATGAATGGCCTATTGACCACTTTGTCTAATAAGGTCTTTGTTGTATGGTACCGGTATTGCTTGGGTATTTAATTAATGAAAATGAAGCAATTCTTGTACACCAAAATTCCTTTCAGTCATGCAATCACCAATTGCCATTTGCCCCGTCAACCTTTTTTGAAATAGCTATATACATTATATCAGTACTGTTTACATAAGCAGTGCTACAGAATTTTTCTATCTGCGTGGAATTCATGAGAAGAAAAAAAACAAATCAACTATAATATATACGTTGGAAGATATGATCACCAGAGCTAGAGGAAAAAATCTAAATTATTTAGCTATTATAAAGGGTGCAGCTTGCTTACCACTGCACAAATAAATATACAAACTATCTGAGTGGTAATTAATGGTTTGTAGACAGGGCGGAAAAACGTTTAATAGCCTCTCATTATAAGGACACCATAGGTTTTTTAAGCTCAATATTTTGTACACAAGCCATTTTAGACACAAAGAAAAAAATATCAAATAATATCAAAATTTGGTACATGTGTCTTTGAGATATAATGCCCTGTACTTTGAGAGAGGCGACATTTTGATCAGAAAAATCAAGCTACTTTGAGAAATATTTATTGTTTCTCTATGACATTGGAGATGATGCATATAGAACTTCACAAAAAAAGTTAAGTATAGACTGAACTTTAATATCAATGAGAAGTTTATTGGAGTAGACTTTTCCTTTAAATTAATAAATATCCCCGGGAAGTTTTACTGTAACATTACAAGGTTTTGGAAAAAGTTTTTACTTAAGCCAGTAAAAGTGTAGCAGTTACTGTTTTTCATGCTTCATTATCAGTTTATGAAAAAACTATGAAAACAGCCGCTTAACTGTTTTTCCGCTATGTCTGGTTTTGCAACTTTTCCAGTAGAACAATCTTGCAGCATTTTTTACAGTCAACAAAAGTTGATATCAACTAGAGCTCAGTTATAAAATCATGTTAAGGTTGTCTCTGTATTACAATTCATGTAGTTAGTACATGAATGTAGAATTTTCCTAGACTGACATACATGTCTCCCCTACTTGCTCTATGGGCTACCTGTGGTGGTTACTTACAATTACACCAGTAGAGGAATTATTTATGACAGTATCAGTCATAAAAGTCAATAAAAACGAGATAGTGCAAACCCTTTTGTTTTCATTTACTCCAGGGCATGCGTAGCATAATAGCGGAGCACCATACCTAAGAAAAAATGGTAACCCATCGAGTTGATTTTTCATGGACACACAGGGAGGTGATATGTTGTATTGATCATCTTTAGTTAGTACATGTACAAGCAAATAATTTTTGATGTAAAAATTGTAAAAATACCCAAAAATCGAACAATCTTTTTCTTCATAGTCAAACTCAGTGTTAGAATCAATGGTTCTCTGATAAAGATGAGTGCAAATTTGAGGGAGTTCAAAGGAATCCTGTCACTTACATAGTCCCTTCATGATCAGTTAAAATTTAAATATAGTGACATAAATAAGTATGTCAATTTAATCACTAGAGAACTGCTTAATAGTGATATAGATTATTGTTTTTACCTTGACTTTGAAGAATTTATTAGCCATGCATGAATATTTTAATTCCTTGCAATAAAAAGATATTCGAGTCTTAATTCAGTTGATAAGTATAAAAGCTCACCATGTTTGAAGATTGCTCAGGAATTTTTACTTAATCCACATTATTTTTCAATTGAATTAGTTTTACTCTGTTCAGATAGTTGAATTCACCCCAAGGGAATTGCCTATTGTTTCCAAAACAAAAGACTTTAATCTGTTAATTTAATGAGCTACAAGTTTATTGAGCCAAAGTTTTACTGCAGTAATTAGTTGTGAAAGAACATCTGATAAGGATCAAACATTTCCTATTGAAATTGCTGACATTGCTGCAGTATGCTATGAAACTGTGTTAACGAACTAATGAACTTCAGTGTTTTACTCTTTTATGTGGTCAAGGCATTATAGTAAAGCTGATGAATGATTAATTGTCTTCAGTTACCATGGTGCAATTAATTCATTTTAGATAACAATCATATTGGATCTTATTTAGCATTTTTATCAATGGTTTATGGACAAGGTAATTTATATATTGCAATGACAGAGTAATAAAACTCTTGGTTGAGTTAAAGTTGGTCATGGAACCAATACTAGAAACACAGATTGAGGAAAACTCCCTTTTCAATGGCAGTTGTGGTGATGATGAACAAGGTAAAAGTTCTGATCAATTGTCTGTTATTTAATTAGATTTTTAGTTTAGTGTAAACAGCATTATATTGATTATCAAACTCACAGTATTAATACCATGTATGATGTAGTATAAGTGACTTAGTTTATTTAATAGTGTACGTAGCACTACAACACATGTATGGAGAACAACTTTTACTTATGAATGGATACGATTTTCTTAGGTACTGTTAGCATTGAACCATCTGTGTAATTTGACTCAGGCTATTGTCTTGCTAAAGTTATCATTCCAGCGATTGACTTTTAAGATTCCATGCCCATATGCAAATGCAGGCAAAAATTTCATCAAAATCTTTAACAGGAAGGTATATCTGCAGGCTATGACACCTGAGCCAAAACTTTACAACAAATTATATTTAGTATCAAAAGCTAGTTTGAGCTATGGTGATCTGTGGATAACTAATGTTTATCAGAGCTGACTGCAGAGATGCTCACTTAAGCTTAATAAAGTATATCTTGAAGTAATCGTAACACACCAGTAGAGTCACCGTGAGTAGAGTACTTAAAAATTGAAGAAGAAGTTAATAAACTTACTAGTTTATTAACTTCTTCTGCCTGGAATGCTCTTCAATCGTCAATCAGGAACAGTGATAGCTTGTCTTCGTTTAAGACATCTTTAAAAACTCACTTATTTAAAATAGCCTTTAATCTGTAATTTCTGTCTTTTATATATTATTTTCAGAGCGCTTAGAGCAACACTGGATAAGCGCTTTATAAATTGTATTATTATTATTATTATTATTATTATTATTATTATTAGTTCTTGTGCTTTACAACTTACTGCATGTGTACATATCACTGCTTGTGTGCTGTTAAACCTTGTGAAAAAGTCATGTGAGTGGGACGGAAAACCCATCCAGCCCTGCTTGTTTCCTCATGCTATGTTGTTGTTTGTTTCACCGCGTTTTGTAAGCACTTTTCATACCAGAAAAATCAGGTCATATGATAAAATGTTTATTGACTGAGTTTGGTTGGACTGGATGGGCATACAAGTGGCTCTTGCATATGGTCATATGCACATGCAGACCCCACTGTACTTAGTCTGTATGACATGACCTTGGAGCCAAATATTTTCCTTTCTAGCCCTCCCACTCAGTCAATAAGTACATAACAACACCAAAACATGTATTTGATCTGCATGGCTGTGTGTAATTATACTCCCCCCCAACTCCAACACGTGTAATTTTGCTAATTAAAAGTGACAGTAATGTTCTACAATGTATATCCTTTAGAACCGTACACTCCAACAGGCAACTTTGAAGCAGATTTTTGTGAACTGTGCATACGTGCTGGATTTCCTACAATGCAGGTGGTGCCACGCCCACAACGTCCTCCAACCCCCAGTATTTCACCATTAGATACAACGGCTTCTGGAAAGGCTGACAAAAATAGCAGTAAGTAGATAATTAATGGTTTCTCTGCAGAACGGACTATCCTAGAGTATGAGCCTATATTTACTCCCTGATCCTGGGGCTGAAGGTAAGGGGGGAGGGGGGGAATGTAGTGGCAAGAGCACTGTTTATACCGGACTACATTAGGATCTGTATAAAAGAGATATAGGCTGAAAACTGCTAATAATGTCAATGCTTATATAAACTTAAAGAACATTGAGACTTGAGGTATAGAAAAGGGTAGGGGCACAAAATGGCCTGACTGCTCATATAAAGAAAGAAGGCACCATTTTTATCAATGGACAAGTACAATTGTATTTAAAAGGGTTAGGGATTTATTGGTGAGGGGGACTTTGGGGTGACTACTCAAAACCGCAAAACCGCACAAAAAATCGTCGAAAACCGAAAAAACGCGGATAAAATCCCCGAAAAACCGAAACTGCATCTGAAAAGTCGCGCTTTTCTATCATGGGTGATACCAAAATTGAAAACCGAAACACCGCAAAGATAACTGGATTTCACCGAAAACCGCATTCCAAAAACTACAAAATCAGTAAACCGCAGGCCTCTAGAAAACCGCCAAACCGTGTATAAAATTGGCAAAAACCATAAAACCGCGTTAAAAATTGGCCAAAACCGCCAAACCGTACACCCCAATGTCCCCTCATTGGTGTCAATGTTTTTGTAGGTAAAGATGAGCCTATCAAGCAGGATGAAGGCACTTCACCAGGAGAAGCAGAAGAACCCCTGCCATCAACATACTCTGTCAAAGAAAAGTACAGCTATTTTCAACCCAGAGTTGAAATAGAAATGGATGAGGAGGGAAACAAGTCTTATGTTAAAGAAATTTATATCAGAGGTAAATGAGAGAGTTTCAGTTGATGTAATGTTTATCAACAAACCTCATTTTCAAACACTTCTCAATATTCCAACAAAAGAACCTTTGTCTGAAGCAAACAAACAAACGAACGAACAAATAAACCAACCAACCAACCAACCAACAAACATACAAACGATCGAACAAACCAACCAACAAACAATACAAACCAACAAACCAACCAACCAACCAACCAACCAACCAAACAAACAAACAAACAAACAAACAAACAAACAAACAAACAAACAAACAAACAAACAAACAAACAAACAAACAAACAGATAATTTAATTTAATAAGAACAGTGGCATGCATCTTTAGAGGTGCTTTTGTTACAGCAATGGGAGAGATTTTTCTCATTTTCTTCATGTAAGTATTGTGTAAAAAAGATGAAAAGTTCAAGTTGGTTTAAGGCAGAAATGTATATCGAAACCGGACATCGTTTGAACTGTCGAAAAAAAAAAAAAAAGCCCCGATGCCACGCTTCAATGATCCTGGCGCGAGGCTGGTATAAAGGCTGGTGATCACATGATCAACAGACCTCATGTTGCAAACTTTTGCTGTCGTTTTTTGCTGGAAACACCAGTGATCCAGATCAAAATCTTGTGCAGGGAGATATGGGTGATGTAAAACTTTTAAATTAGACCAAAAGATGTTAAGAACTGTTAGCTTTGATGAATTTGAATTCAGCCTTACATAAGTACGTTGGAACTTAAAGGCGCTGTTACACGAGACGATTTTTAACGACGATTTTCCGCGCAACGTTGCAACGACTTGCAATATTTTGCGTTGCGAGCTTCTGACTTGGATTCAAAAACTCGCAACGCGTTGCCGAAGCGAAAATTGCAAGGAAAATCGTTCCAAGTGTCATGTTAGACGAGAAAGATTTTTAACGCAACGCCGTTGCGCTGAAAATCGTCGTTAAAAATCGTCTCGTGTAACACCGCCTTAAGCCCGCCGCACACGTTGAGAAACTGCGTGAGGAAACTGCGTGAGGAAACTGCCACGCGAGGCACTTAGCTCAGACGATTTCTCGCTGCAGACATTGCATCTTTGGCTACGCCAGGCCAAAAATAGAGCAGATAAAAGAGCACACGGCGAGAAAAGTGCCTCGCGTGGCAGTTTTCTCACACAGTTTCTCAACGTGTGCGGCGGGCTTTAGCGCCGGTATAACCAAGCGTGACGTGTTTTTCTTTTTCTTTTTCAATAGTTCAAAGGACGTCCGATTTTTATAGTAATAGGATTGTCCTGCGTGGAGTATCCCAGTATGTGAGCAAATGTATTGCAGCAGTTATTTAAATGTTCTTGATATTTTCAGGGTGGAAAATAGATGATCGCATATTAGAAATCCTCACTGTTACACTACCACCTCTTGATAAACTCACAAAAATCGAGTAAGTGAACTGCTACCGTGAGACGTTTGTAAAAGGTACATTGCATGACATTGAATGGAGTTTGTCTATTTTTCAGTTTCTGGAATAATGGTCTATCAGATAGCAGTGTGAACATTTTAGCAAGTGCCATACAAAACCTGCCCAACCTGAGGTAATATTAATGTTGTAGTGTTGTTCCAGAAAATATCCGTATCCTACAAGGAGGGATTTGTAAAACATTTCAGGGTTTTTTTTTCATATCGAACTACGTAGTGTGAAATATTGTCATTATTAGTTTATGTCTGTCTCAGATGATGATCCCTATGCCACAATTTGCTGCATGGACAGCCACATCTCACCCACATTTAACTTAGGTTTTTGGTTTGATCACTAACTTGTGTTGACTTTTGGCTACTGGCATCAATTTGCAAGCAATTATGCAAGTTTGCAAGAATATGTTGGGTTACCTGTGTAGCCACAAATTAGAATGTGACATCATCAATGGAGATTCTGATTAATAATTTAATTAGCTCGAACGGGTTACGCATGGTAAATATCAGTCAAGCCAAACACGTTTCGTGTTCTGTAAATCTAAGGGTTTTCAAGACACTGGTGTCTAAACGTGGGAATGAAAGTACTCTTTTAATTCAGAGAAGCGAAGTGAAAAAATACAACCACTATCAGCGAAAGAGCAAACAACAAATCGAAAATCCTCGGTTATCAAGACGACATCCATGGACTGATCCGCTGGCAATAAAGCTAAAAATTTTACTACCAAAGAACAGTTTTCTTGAACATCTCCTTGATTTTTCAACTTATATTCTTCAAACTTCACAGTTTTACTGATTTTGATGTGCTCTTTGCAGCTATGTCATTGTTTTAAGTTTGGGAACTTTTGGAATTACATGAAAAAGCCGTTAGTATGAAATGACTGTAGCAATTCACAAAATACGTCATTTACACGTCTAAGATTGCAGAATACGTCTTGGCAACAATCATATTCGCATTCAACATGAAAAATTAGTTTAGAATAGTTATGTTACCAGCCTCTACCCCAAAATGCCTCCAGGTATCTGATTTTGCGAAAATGCGCCTAGTCTATGTATCTGATGGCGAAATTCTAGTTCCTTTGGCACTGAGAATATCTGGCGAGTTTACGAGAAAGTAACGCTACAAGCTAACCAAGTTTGAATATTGAACTCAAATACTAAACTGAACTGTGCTATATGTCATATAAATGTTGGGCTACCTGTGTAACCACTAATTAGAATGTGACGTCATAAATGAAAGATCACTAATCAATGACGTAATAAGCACGCGTAGAGTAAACATCAGTCTTAAAAAAACCAAACAGGTTTTTCTTCTGTTCTCTAAGATCTGAGGTTTTGCCGAAAATGGGAATGGAATCATGTTCCACGAACAGAACAGGACAGCATAACAGTTTACGTTGATCATAGTGTAGCCAGAAGATATTACATATAGTAGTGCAGAAAGACTTCTAAAATCTGGAAATCAAAACCAAAATCAGCTTCAGGTGTTACTGAATCTACTTTGAACAGATGAAATATCAAGCAATAAGGCATAAGCATAGCCACCAGGAGTCCATCACTGAAAGAGAAGTACAAGCGGCCTTGTTCATTACGGCAAAATCGTTGATCAGTGCATTTAAAAAATCACCACTTAACCATGAACAAACTTTGGTGGGGCAGAATTGTGCAAACGACTTCTTGGGCTATCGAAGAAATATATATATATATGAATCTTTGAACAAAGAAAAGCATTTGAGTCAGGGATCTAACTACCGTGCGCTAGAAGAACTATGAAATGCACACGCGGACCTTTACTGCTGCCTTGTACGGAGTCATAAATGTCTTGGGATACCTGTGTTTCCATAAATGGAAAGAATGTGAATTAGAATGTGACGTCATCAATGGAGGATTTCTAACGATGTGTAATTAGCTAAAAGCGAAAATGCCAGTCTTGAAAACTCAGAATTTTCTTGCCTGGTCTTTGAAATCTAAGTTGATGCAAGTTGTGTTTTGTTTGAACATCTTCAACCATATAACTGTTCTTCATTTTTGCTCATCAGCTGCTAGCCTAAGGTGTGTTTTTTAATTGACGTTTTTGACTTTTCCATTTTTCAGGACTCTTTGTTTGGACAATAATCCTTTAACACTACAGAGATACGGTATTCTTATTGGAGAAGAAAGCATGTAAGTCAAAATCATTGTGTCAATAGTATAGTTGTGATCCCTGAAATGGTCCTGTTTTTATCGTTTGACCGAGTCTACGTGCTAGATTTTTTCTATTTCAAAGTTTATGAATGGAATTGTCACTCGGAAAGATGTTAGTAATAAGTATAAATGTGTGCCTCTTCGGTTGTAAGTTGTTTGGATGAAACTGTTTGCTTAATAGACTTCCATATAAAAGGAATCCTTGTTAACAAGAAAGTAAAGACCTTATTTAATACATTCGCACTAATTCGGCTAAGTTTAAAAACGTATCTTTTTTGCTACAGTTAAATCTACCATCCGCACTAAAACAACATTTTTCCTTTGCCGATCTACTGAAAGAACGCCATTGTAAGTCGGGTTGCTAAAAAGGAGAAATGATGTGCTTTCACGGTCACTCAGTTTGAATAGCTAATATAACAATTATACTCCAATGACTTTGGACAAGGAATTCAAGTTCAGGCGTTTGGCCAAAAATGTAGTAAGAAATGTGACAGAAGCTTGCCTGGACGCTAAGAATTGAAACCCGTCTTTGTATACTTATATATACTTATATTAAGTGTATACTTAATTCAACATTTATATAGATAAATTTGATTTGTTTTCTCCGTTATTACTATCCACACTATGATCGTAGAAAACTGTGCTTAGCGATCGCAGCTATTGCGATGGCAGAGACGGACTTCGATCTTTCTCACAGATCACAGCGAACACCATTTTCTTCGATTGTGACGGTATTCTTTCTATTCCAGTATCCAGAATCTATCATTACGTAACTGCTACATCAATGACATGGGAGCCAAGATGATTGGCAATGCACTAACAACTAATAAAGCACTCGTCAGCCTGAACTTGTGTTTTAACAAAATCACTTGTGATGGTATAGAAAAACTCGTCAAGGTACATCCTGTTCATTGTTTGTTGTTGTTGTTGTTTTTGTTTGCTTGTTTTTTGTTTAATAAATAATGATGAGGATGGTCTGGGTGGTCATAGAGAAGAGACAAATAGAAATACTTTTGATGGTATAGAAAAACTTGTTAAGATATATCCTTATTTATTTATTTATTATTTATTTATTTATTTATTTATTTATTTATTTATTTATTTATTTATTTATTTATTTATTTATTTATTTATTTATTTATTTATTTATTTATTTATTTATTTATTTATTTATTTATTTATTTATTTATTTATTTATTTATTTATTTGGTTTCATATTTGATCATTTGATAATACACAACTGAGTAGTATCTGGAGGATTTTGTTACCAATAAAATAATACATTCAGCTGCGGTACCAACGAAATTGGAAGTTGTCAGTTTTTCATGTGACAAAAAGGTACAGGATGCAGTGCTCATCAAAGTATAAAGTTGCATTTTAATTTTTGCAGGGTTTACGAATGAACAGAACTTTACTCTCTTTGAATTTGGGAAGCAATCTCATTGGTGATGCTGGAGCTTCCAAAATAGCCGAGGTAAATTTTACTGTAAAGCTCATCAGAGCGTTCGTCACCCCTTACCGCCTGTTGGTTTATTTGCTCCATGTTTAGTGCGGAACGTAAAAATATTGTACAAATACCATACAATACCGTACAAATACTCAGGGTCTTCAAATAATTGAGGATAAGGTACTGCCTTTGTAATTACATCTGCAAATGGTTAGACCTTCAGGTCTTCTCGGATAAGAACGTTAAACCGTAGACCTCGTCTTTCCACACTTCACGACTTGCATTGGAGAGACGTTAAAGAACCCACACCACTATTCGGGGAGAGAAGGCCATGAATTTGCCAGTGTGTGTGTGTGTGATCTGACCTACACTACCAGCGTTGAGGTCGGCTTGGAATATCATCTGTAAGAGGACTGGTAGTGAATGCGAACTCGTATTACTAATACAGCTAGTAGCACCGCTAGATGGATCCAAGTGTCTGGACAGGAAAAAAGTATATTAATAATAACTGCTGTTTTTATAGGTCATCTCAAGTTTTTCACTCAGTCACGAAGAAATCATTGCTAGAAGACTTCTTGTATCCAAGAAATCTCCTGACGATGTAAGTTTCACTTAAACTTCTGTAGTTCAGAATGGAATGAATTCTCTCCTATTTCAAAAACACCTTATTTCGTTATCCACTGTTCTCCAAAGATTTTAAGATACATGTAGCCATTTTCAAGGTTGAAATAATCTTCCTATCAAAAGCCTGGCATGACAGGATTACAGTGTAATCCACCACATCAAGCTGGTGCTCGAGACATCAGTAGCAGGCAAAAAGACCGCGGACGCTGTGCATCTGGAGAACATAGTCTTCAGGTTAAAATATTAGTTATATAGAAATGTTGTAGTTCTATGGCTCATTCTATGCTGGGTGTATTATATGATACCTAGGGAACAAGTCCATCAAGAAGTCTTAACGCTCCTACAGGCGGATCGAAAGGAGAACGACCAGCCAGTGTTAGAAGCGGGTAAGATAACCTTGTAGCGACAACAAATTTAGAAGTAAAATCTTTGATTACTGTCACCAGCAAAACTCTTCTAGTCCAGACCCATGACTCGCTTTAGCCCGATCCGCTAATGGCGAGGCTAACAGAGTCCACAGGAACTTACCAGTGGGGGCTCAGTCTGGACTACAGAATTATAGCAGTTTTAACTGCTTCGAAGGATAAACGTTTGGAATGATTATTAATCTCTTGAAAAAACCATTTTGCTCATCCACCAATTGAACCAATTGAACCGCCGTCCGGTTGGTTCGTTGAGCGTTGGTCTCTCGTGCGGGAGGTCGGGGTTCGATTCCCGGCCGGACCAACACTCAGAGTCTTTAGCTGCCTTTGTAATTACATCTGCAAATGATTAGATTTTCACGTCTTCTCGGATAAAGAAAGTAAACCGTAGGCCCCGTCTCCATATATGTGGAGACATTCCAGCAATATAAGGTCGGCATGCAGGATTAGCGTTGAAAACTACTGGTGAATGAGGCCTTAAAATAATGTATTACAACCAGTAGTGGAACTACTTTAGCAGGTGCTGGAATGTACCAAATGCCAATACAATACAATCTATTTATATGCATTTGTCAAGAAATCGGCGCCTTACCACAGTTTTGAAGGTCTTTCTAAGGTAGCAGCAAAGTCGAAGAGTAAGGTAGATTTCTCCCCAACATCTACCCTGGAAAAGTCTCTTACCCCATCGGTCAGGCTAAGGCCGTGTACGTAAAAGGCAGGGGAAAAAACAGGACCGCGTCAATTTTAAAACGTTGCTCCTGTGTGGCATGGTCATTTAGGAATGATTTATAATTTTTTTTCTTTTTTCTTTTGTTTCATTTAAGTAGCCATCTAGGAAAAGACGAGAGAAAAAGCAGAGAAAAGGACAGACAGTCAAAGAAAAAAGTAAGCATCATTCATTCTATCTATTAATTAAGCTGAATATCGTTCTTCTACCCATCATAAAACCTTCCTCCTTAGCCTTGCATTTTCCTCAGAAATCGGCGAAACATTAACTGCATCTAAATATTTTACGTTTCTGTTAATTAGGAAGGAAAGAAGCAAGACGATAAAGCCAAGAAAAGTTAGTGATGAATCATTTACTAACACTTGAAATACGTTTGAATTAATAGTAATATTTGTGGACTAATTGAGTGATTGGTTGAACTATAGCTACGTCAGTAGAGAGTGTCAAAGCACCAGCCAAGGGAAAGAAATCTGCGGCTGCTAAAGGAGATAAAAAAGGTTCCCAGCAACCAGAGCAAGAGGTACTGTAAAATAATCGCGTTAAACCGCCTTTATGGTTTCCAATGTGCTTTCCCCTCTTCCTTCCCTCCTCTCCCCCCTTAACTACCACAATCCTTTTCGAAATTTGTTTTCAGTCTTTTCGTATTCAAATGTTAAAATTCCCTTAAGAATATGAAGACAACAGTGAAAGCAATCATAACAAACGTCACAGTCGTCTAATAAAAATTCATTTTCCAGCAACCAGAAGTAGTGGAATTTCCAAACCCTTTACTAGAGATTCCGCTCAAAGAAGAAGCTGGAGACATTGTAATACCAGGCAACAGGGCTCTTATCAACATAAACTTATCAAGTAAGTACAATCTCTGTCGAGTAGATTTTCTCAATTTCTTACGATATTTCATCACTAAAGGTGAGGGTCAAACGCACTTGTTTTACGTCAATAACTCATAATTATTAAAACGGCTTAGCTTTCGTCTCGTGGCGCACTTTTCAGTTTTTGTTGTTACCACATTTTGACATCATCTGAGCATCTATAAGAGTACAGACGAGTACAGAAGAAAAATGGGATCTATTGTTGAATATACAACGTTAAGTTATCCATATGTCATCTTATAATCAAAGCTAGAACTCTAGAGTCCCACTTAATTGAAAAGAGCATTTACGAATTTTGGAAAATTTGCATATTAATTCTGTTTTATTATTATTATTTATTGTCATTATTATATAATATAATTATTTTTCTTTCAGGAAATAAGATTGGTGAGATCGGTGTAGAAGCTTTCCTTATTGCAATACAAAGACAACTAGAGTTGACGTCTATGTCCAACAAAACAACCGGGTTGATGAGACTCACGCTTACGGTAAGACCAACCACAAGAATGAGACAAGCGTGTGAAATGATGTGACGTGTTGCCCCGCTTTGGGGCTACTTTTAGAAGTGCTTTTGGAGAGTTAGTGTAGGGTGTCAGTACATACCCCTCTCCTCTTACGGATTCCCTGAAATGCTCACTAGGTGATTATAATGTTCTGTAAAGGTTTAAACTAGTGAAATACTAAAACCATGACTCAAATGTTATTGTTTTCAGAAAAATCCGTTCGCCCCCAGTAATGGATCATACCAACGTCTTATGGAAATCATGCAAACACGTGATCCTTATTATAAAGCACCCGAGTCCATCGATGATACCATTACAACTATCAAGGTACGATTACAGCTATAATAGGAAATGTTTTTTCGATAGGAATTGTTTTTGCTTTTTTTGTTCTTTTTAATCTATATTGTAGTTGTATTGTCTATGTGTACATTGTATTTTGTATGGGGCTTTGCTTGTATGGACTCCGAGTCTTTTCATTGCCCTGTTGAAGCTATTAAATAAAAATAAAAATAAATAAATAATGATACATTACAACTATTAAGATATAAATATCATTTATCGGTAAAAATGTTAGAAGTCGATTATCGACTTATTTTCATTAAGCGAAGACGACAGCAGCAGCAGCAAAAATAGCAGTAACAAACACTCAAGAACAAATCAAAACAGAAAACAAAGAAACAAAAAGTACAAGAAAAATTTAACGAAACAAAAATACAATATCACATGACAAAAGCAAATACACAAATGCTAATATCATTACGAAAACCCATCACTATATATTTGATATGCATCACAATAAATGTATATATTTGGTGGTGTTCCCCAGTGTTTATTCCTGTGTTAATAATCTATCACAGTGAGTGTTTATATTGGTGGTGTTCCCCAGTGTTTGCTCCTTTGTTAGTAATCAATCACAGTGAATGTTTATATTTGGTGGTGTTCCCCAGGGTTTACTCTTGTTTTAATAATCTATCACATTGAATGTTTATATTTGGTGGTGTTCCCCAGTGATTACTCCTGTGGTAATAATCTATCACAGTGAATGTTTATATTTGGTGGTGTTCCCCAGTGATTACTCCTGTGTTAATAATCTGTCACAGTGAGTGTTTATATTTGGTGGTGTTCCCCAGTGTTTACTCCTGTATTGATAATCTATCACAGTGAATGTTTATCTTTGGTGCTATTCGCGAGTGTTAACTCCTGTGTTAATATTTTTTGTTTTAGGAGGATCCTTGATTGTCACCTCAATGGACACCTAAATCTAGAATTTTGCGTTTATGCGTGTATACTAAGTAAATAGTAAATTGTAAATAAAAGAATTCAAGTTCTATTCGTATCATTCGGTGCAAACAATTTAAATGCTAAGTAACGAGCAGAGCCGGACGAGTATTTCCGGCCCGCTCGCGCAAAGCCGTCGATCCAGCCTCGACCACGTCATATTTTCCGAAGGTTTTATTAAGAGCGCGGAAGCAGACCGTACGGGTCACGTGATAATGTAATAATAGGAACAACAAAATACAGTAGTTACATTTTAAATGTCAGTTTACTGCACAGCTTTTATTAAGTCATTGAAATACACTCAATGATGATCCATTTTTCTTTCATCCGTCTCTCCCCCTCAATTCTTGTCCTTGCTTGCTTCCTTGCTTTGAGGTTTCCTATTTGCAAAGCTAAGCATGTGCATAGCATAACTCTAGACCTTTGGCCTTCCATTACTTTTCCGATTTGTTTTATTTATCATATTTCCAATAAGAAACGGACTTAGGCCTTTAAAAACGTCCATTCTCAAACTCATTAATAACTCATGACTTGATGCGCCAATTAGATGCTTGTTTTAGGGTCACATGCATCCTGGATATTCTTGGATACCCAATCCGACACTGATGCAAATTAGTTCCAACCCCATGGACCAGGATATCTCAACCCATAAGTTAGGAACTAATTTACATACATACATCTCTACTCTCTTGCGCTTGTTACCTGGGTCTTGAAATATACTAATTTTAGGATTTTAAGGACCGCGGGCAAAAAAGTTTACCATGTTTTTCATTCATATTTTACATGGTGAGATAATGTCATCATGGAAGTTCAAAGAGCAAATAAAAAATGGGGGTCACCGTTCTCGTTGAGGAATGAGATGACATCAAAGTACACCCACTTTCTCATCGAAGATCGCTTGCGCGCCAATCTTTACGAGTCGAGCAAAGAAACCTTTTTTTTGTAGAAAAACTGAATGGATTGCTCAATGTTTAGTTACACGACCGCTTAATAACCCATGGAATAATAGTATATGTTATATACCAACTGTCAAAGTCATTTTTTTCCGTGCTCTGATTGGGCGAGAGCTCATCACGTGAACGTCAACAAATTTTGCTGTTTCCCCAGCAACAACTCTCAGCGGGCAACAGTGAGTTTTATTGACCGGCAGCGCGCGTTTACAAATTCATTCATTCGGACATGCATGAGGCAAAACTCGTGTTTATTGTCAAACTTTTAAGACCAATATACAACATTTATTCCAAGAAAAAGATGATAACCAACCAGGAATGTCACCAAAAGAGCTGCAACAATTCTCCGAAAAACTGTGTGTGAAAAAAGGTCAGGTTTTTTTGTGAATTTTGATTAAAAACTTTAACTGTAGGCAGCGACGTTTTGCTTTTCATTTTGTTCTTTGACAGTTGGTATATAACAAAACACTTATTGACTGGGAC
The DNA here is from genome assembly GCA_029948255.1 of Telmatactis stephensoni. Taxonomy (NCBI): domain Eukaryota; kingdom Metazoa; phylum Cnidaria; class Anthozoa; order Actiniaria; family Isophelliidae; genus Telmatactis; species Telmatactis stephensoni. Next base: position 157,105 of record JALIZF010001211.1, read on the forward strand.
CTCAGGAAAGCAGTATGTTTTGTGGTCCCTCGGCTCCGCCTCGGGAAACATTGGCGGTCTCGGGATCACAAAACATACTGTTTCCCTCGGTCCCAGTCAATAAGTATTAAGTGTAAATATTTGTAAATACTTAACAAATAGCTGTTGTTTTTAATTTGAATTAGCAGCCATTAGCGACGCTTTTGCTTGCCGAGACGCGTAGCTCGAAGTTGTCACCGAAATCCGTGTTTTTATTATGATTTTACCATAATTTTTTTTCTCATATTTAGAATATTGACAGCTTATGTAATTCTTTATCAAACACTGAAATAAAAAGTGGGGGTCACCGTATTCGTTTCCGAGATATTGAGCCGTAAAGTTCAAAAATTGGCCGCCATCTTGAATACCGAGAGGAGACTGGGTCTAGCAGAATCTTTTCCATCCTTTTTTCTGCAGTTTTTAAACCTGAACGATTGTTTTTCCCTCTGTAAAATTACTTTTTTGGATTTTTTTCTTTTTTCAATAATGTCCATTCAAAAAAATCGAAAAAGTCATTACCGAAAAAGATTATTTTTAGACAAGGCGCAAAACTGAAAAAGTCGATCACAAAAAGTGCAGAAGGCATTTTGGGGTAGAGGCTGGTAACATAACTATTCTAAACTAATTTTTCATGCTGAATCCGAATATGACTGTTACCAAGACGTATTCTGTAATCTTATCGTGTAAATGACGTATTTTGTGTATTGCTACAGTCATTTCATACTAACGGCTTTTTCATGTAATTCCAAAAGTTCCCAAACTTAACAACAATTACCATAGCTGGAAAGAGCATATCAAAATCAGTAAAACTGTGCAGTTTGAAGGATATCGGTTGAAAACTCAAGGAGATACGAATTTTTAAAAAACGAAATTTTGTATGAAAACACTTACAGTTATCCAAGAGATACAAACAAAGTTCGTTTTTTGAAAATTCGTATCTCCTTGAGTTTTGAACTGATATCCTTGAAACTGCACAGTTTTACAGATTTTGATATGCTCTTTCCAGCTATGGTAATTGTTTTTAAGTTTGGGAACTTTTGGAATTACATGAAAAAGCCGTTAGTTTGAAATGACTGTAGCAATACACAAAATACGTCATTTACACCATAAGATTGCAGAATACGTCTTGGTAACAGTCATATTCGGATTCAGCATGAAAAATTAGTTTAGAATAGTTATGTTACCAGCCTCTACCCCAAAATGCTTCCAGGTATCTGATTTTTCGAAAATGCGCCTTGTCTATTTAGGCCGCCATCTTGGATTTATCGAGAGCGCGCGCTAGCATGCGCAGTAAAAGTGCGCGTGAACTGGAATGCCCGCGAACGTTCTTAAGTGAAACTTAGAAATATTGACTCTTACAACACTAGTCGATATTAAAAATCTAAACAAAAATCTAAAATCAAGTGACCACAAACTTTGCATTACTGCTACGAGCCAGTTCGTTGCTTCTGGTTGAATTTTCTAAAGTTTTATATTAATCAGGTCGCTTATTCTTTATACGTCAATAGACATTTTGACCGATATGGCCGCCATCTTGAATATATCAATTTTAAGCAAATTATGGGATGCCCAGGGGGCAAAACCTACTGATTTGACATAAGTTTGGAGGGAAATTGCAAAGACTTTTTTTTTCGTGATGAAATATGTTTCACCTGCAACATATAGTAAGTATAAAACTTATATGAAGTTCGTGTGAAACGGGCACATTTTATGAGGTATTTCTTGATGCGACTTCCGTAAATAACATCGGTTTGCAGCCTGGGCATCCCATAATTTTTGATTAAAATTGATCTATTCAAGATGGCGGCCGTATCGTTAAAAAGGTCTATTATTGATAATGAATTATAATGAACGATTGATAAACCATTTCTTAAACTCGAACTTCGTGTTGGATGAGAGGTTCCAATTAAGCAATAAACGATAGATTTCCGTGGTTTATCGGGAAAAATAAACCACGCAGGATGTTGGGAGAACACGAGAAAAGGTCGAGTGTTCTCCCAACATCCCAAGTGGTTTATTTCCCCGATAAACCACGGAAATCTATCGTTTATTGTTTTTATAATATAGCGGAAAATAATTATAAGCAAAAAACTAACATTTAAAACTAAATTTCGCAGATGAAAATATCAATTCTCCTAAGAATCATCAGAGAGCCAATAAGATTGCTCATTACTTCGAGATTGAGATAAAACGAGCGTTGTGATTGGCTCGATTTTGAAAATGACGTCAATGGCGTTGAAGAAGGTTGACATGAAAGTTGTGGACAACAAATTTGCTCTTTTGAGGTACTTTTCTATACTTTCTTGTGTCTAAGCATACATGTTTTCACTGAAAATTTTTTTTTCTTGTATGTGCAAACATTTTTTGGCGGATTAAGTAAGAGTTAATTACCGAGAACGGAGGCAATAAGCCATATACATCCCGAGGGCCGCAGGCCCGAGGGATGTATAGGCTTATTGTCGACGTTTGAGGTAATTAAGTATTTTATTTCATACTTGAGAAGGTTTTCACACTAAAACAATCCCAAATGACATTAACGATCTGATCATTGTTACTGAATTCCCAGAAGGAAATCTTAAACAATTGCTTTTCAATTCTATTCACGGTGAAGTTAACGAACACTATTATAACAGACAAAACGATATTTTTTTGATAAGTTTCCATCAGTTAGCTCAGTAGTATAGAGGTTAAAGGCGGGTATAGGTGTGCAGAAGGTCTCGGGTTCGATTCCTAAAGTTATTTCTCAAGAGATTTTTTTTCACCAAAATTGGCTACTTAGCGTATGATTTCGGGGCTCAGTAGAAAATTTCTAAGTCTAACATCCAAATTAAGATGACCTAGGGAAGTATGGGGCGAGGGCAATATCTGTATATTGCCCTCGTACGAGGGCAATATCTGTATAATGCCCTCGTAGGAGGGCAATATCTGTATAATGCCCTTGAATTCATAATGACTAGGGAAATACGCGATATAAAGCCCTACAAATAACAAAGAAAACCGACTCAATCATATAATAAGTCCTTTTTATAGACTTTTTTAAACTTTAAAGCTTTGCCGTAATTTCGATGCTCTGAAAGTGAATGCTTTGAAGCATAAATTTGCCTTTTTGCTCCTCGTGTTTTTATTGACTATATTTGTGCATGTGTACGTTTTGTTCACAGAAAAAAATATGTCAGAATTGCAGATATTTCAAAGGAAATTGAGTAAATTTAACGGCCTTCAACTATCACTTGTAACCGAAGTTTGAGAGTTTTTTCCACGCTGTTGCTCTCTTGCTTGTTGTCATCAAAGCTGTAATAACAGCTGAAAAGAACTATTTCATCAAGGAAAGTAACTTGTTAATACAAATATTGTTAATAAACTTATTGTTCTTATAATACTGCCTGAATTTTTCTGAGTTATTTGTTTTGTGAAAAACTATCCAAAGTTTCATACACGATTTCAGGTTTGCTCTTATCAGTCGCTTTTCATTACAAAACATCGGGTTCTAGTGAAAGTCGTGAACTGTGACTTGCTAATATATCAGAAAACAATAAAAAACGTATTTTATAATGAACATTCTTTTGGTTTTTATCTTTTTTTTTACGGCAGAAAGAAGTGTTGAGCCGTGGTTTATGGGGGGAATATACCAAGGGTTTCAAGCGCTTTTTAACCAATCAGAGCGCTCGTTAGAAAAAAGCTATATTATAACAATAAATGCACTCGGCCTACGGCCTCGTCCTTTCATCAGTTTCTCGGTGTTTGATGATCCATGCACGAAGCTCGAGTTTAAGAAATATTACTTCGCACACAATCATTTTCAATTTCAAAAAGAGGTCACACGATTACAATTATTATTTAGTCTAGGCCTACTCCGGGCCCTAAAGTCGCCGTAACTTTGGGCAACTTGAGGCGACTAAGGGCGACTTTAGGCGATTTAAGCAAATATTGGCCAAAAAGTCGATGGGACTTAAGGTGACTTTTTGCGATTTAAGGCGACTTTGTGCGACTTAAGGCGACTTTGGAGCCGGAGTAGGCCTAGGAGTCGATGGTTCCAGAGGCGTATACTTAAGTCATGGCGATTTAAACAAAAATAGGTCAAAAAGTTGACGAGACTTAAGGCGACTTTGTGCGATTTAAGGCGACTTTGAGCGATTTAAGGCGACTTTGTGCGACTTTCGGGCTCGGAGTAGGCCTTAGTCTGACACATTTTGCTAAGTGATAATATAATACTAGAGATAAAGAAGTGTGCTTGTACTTGTCGAAGTAGTACTAAGAAACGTCCAAGTCCACATTCGAAGCACAGCGGTAAGAGAGCCAAAAGTAGTTACTACTATATATAGCTATTTCAAAAAAGGTTGACGGGGCGATTGGTGATTGCACAACCGAAAGGTACTGTGCTCATGATCACGCCATTAGACCGCTATCCGGAGCGGAGATATGACCACTTTGTCCAATATAAGGTCTTTACTGCATGGTACCAGTATTGCTTGGGTATTTAACAAATGAAAATCAGTGGAGCAATTCTTGTTACCCCAAAATTCCTTTCGGTTGTACAACCACCAATCGCCAATTGCCATTAATATTCGCCATGCATCTCGTCAACCTTTTTTGAAATAACTATATGCTGTAGGTATAGATTACATTACAAACTGGAAAACAAGACATAAAACCAACATGTATTGTATCAACGTATGATAGACGGCCAATGATTGAATGCATTTTGGTGTTTCAGCGGTACGATTTACATTGCTGCCATTTGACACGGTTGTTATCTGTATTGGTTGGGTTGTTGGTGTGAAAAACTTGTAGTCATTGCAGAGGTTGCCACTACAGCAATAAGCGTTACAATTCTCAATCGTGTAGTTTTCAAGCTTCAATGAACACATTATCTGAAATAAGAAACACACGATATTAAAAACAAACAAACAAAACAAATCGATGATGAATGCCTACGATGAAACTCCTGTGCTAGATAGGTGCCCACGAAGACTGAACGCGCGTTTCAGTGGTCTCGGGACCACAAAATAGACTGTTTCCTTCAGTCCCAGTAAACAAGTGTTAAGTATCATCAGCATCCATTTTACATGTAGAGTATGCTGATGTATTATTCAGACCGTTAACGAAAATAAGGCCCAGTCTATACGGCGTATTTTTCATGTACTTATTGCTGCCATATATAATGTAAAGCTGGATTACGGGAATATTTATTTGATTCGCCACCACAAAAGTATACGCCTTATATGAATCAGTTGCCGTTCCATTGACGTGTAACACGACGTATTTTTGCTGTACTTAATTCTGAATTATGTACGGCAGCAATTAAGTACATGAAACTGAAATACGCCGTATGGACTGGGCCTAAGAAACAGCAAAGGCCCGACATTGGACGCTTGCGGCACTCCACTAGTTAACGACCCTTCTTTGGATATATAATGGACTATACTGGGATGATTCTCGCGAGACACAGAGCTACGTTTTGAGGCTAGAAATATAGAAAGAAATTTCCGATTTTATGCATAGCCGGAAAAGGGTAGGAAACTCGCGACTTTCGAAAAAGAAAGAGGAATTTTTGTTTTAGTGAGGCTTAGCACTCAAGCCGAAGGCACAGGTATGTATAAGAAGGGGACTTTCGTCAAACGTATATGAAAAGGATTTATTTATATATTTCATTTATATTTGGTATATATTTAACAGGGTATATGTAAGGGGTCAAAGTCCGGGCGGATCATCTCCGTACAAAAATTCTACTAGTGCCGGTGGTGGGACTGACTAATGTGTTAGAGATGCTGCATGTGCCGGTTGTGGGACTGGTGTGTTAGAGGTACTGCTAGTGCTGGTGCGTGGTGGGAATAGAGCGTTAGAGGTCCTGCTAATGTTTTAGAGGTTTATTTGTTGGTGGTACTCAGTTGTGGAGATGGTAAACTGTTCACTAGAGAATGAATAAATCAGCATAAAGACGACTGTGTTTCTCCACGGTCTTTTTTTGTAATCTGTCAAAAGATAGTTTTTCAAAACCGACCACCGATCACTCCTAACACTTGGACAAAGGAGTACCCCCACTACTTTACTCGAACCTTGAGGTAGCGTTTTTCCACAGTCTTTGACAACAGCGACAATTTTCATGTTCGACGGGTTACAGTACAAAGTCAATTCCTCAATCAATTTGATTTTATCTGCATCTTATTTGGTATATAAGTGCATCCAAGTTTTATTTGCAGTAACTCGACGTTTTTTGCAGCAACTCAATTGACGTAAAGCAATTTGTTTAGTTTGCAGTAACCCGTTTTTGTTTGCAGCATCTCGACGTATTTAATTGTAACGTCCTAGGAACATGAACAATCGTACGAACCCCTTCATATTTTGGATAGATAATCTTTAACATTACAGTTTCAGAGTCTATCTGATGTCCGCTTTTGCAATGCTAGTGTTGCCTTTACTGTCAGCATTTTTTTATATACCATGCACAAAATAGGAACGACATTTCGCTTTTTTTCTCTTAGTACGTCGGAATAACGTAGCTTCGTTATTTGGTTGTGCTAATAGTTGCATTAGCATTTGACATCAACGGTAGAGAATAGATCAGTCAGCCATGCATGTAGCAGAAATAGCGTCTCGGAATAGAGTAGAAGCAGCGATGACTGGCTTATAGGAAACACAAGCCCTCATATCAACTTGTCCATATATTAGTTGTAGTATACTATTTATTATTATGCGAACCTCTACTGCCACGGCCGTACTGTGTGCGAACGTACCAACGTACCAGTATATGCCAGTACTACCAAGCGAACCTGTACGTAGTACTGCCACGGCTGTACTGTGTACGAACGTACGAACGTACCAGTATATGCCAGTACTATCATTCGAGCCTGTACGTAGTACTGCCACTGCCGTACTGTGTACGAACGTACCAGTATATGCCAGTACTATCATTGAAACCTGTACGTAGTACTGCCACTGCCGTACTGTGTACGAACGTACGAACGTACCAGTATATGCCAGTACTATCATTGAAACCTGCACGTAGTACTGCCACTGCCGTACTGTGTACTTGCTTGAACAACGATTTTTGGATTAGGTGTATTCACGACTTTCACAATGGCCTATATATAGGATATGCAATTCAATAGGGCATTTGGTTGTATGCAAAAAATAGTGTGTATATAAATGTAGTGTATATAGGGTATGCAATAAAGAAACTAAAACAAGGGGTAAAAAGGTAGAATGAAAAATAGAAAGAAAAAGAAAAATAAATAAGTAAAAATATAAATAAACTAAATAAATTGGTAAAAAAGGGGGATAAAACAAAAAGAAAAAGAAAAAGAGGAAAAATGTTTTGAAAAGAGAAGAACAAAAAATAGATAAGTGGATAGCTAAAATAGTGAAATAGGAGAAAATAAATAAATAAATAAAACATAAAAAATAATGAAAAAAGAAAGAAAAAAGAAAAAATGAATAAAACAAATAAAAGAGGGCAAAACCGTGTTAAGAAAAAATAGTTGTAGGGGAGGGGAGGGGTGTGTGGATAAGGAATGTAGTGTGGTGGGAAAGGAATGTAAGGTATGTAGGTGAAACGTGCGTAGAGGGAATGATGTTGCGAAACACACGAATTAAACATTGTTAAAACATAGACATAAAATAATAGAGTGTATAGATAAATGGCATGGATAAGGTAAACAATCGATGTGGGTAGCGAAAAATAACATGAATAACATACAGGTAAATCTAAGTAAAATCTAAGTGAGCTCAAATAGATAGAACTGTGGTCGCGTCTCGTACACAAGGGAGACCGACGGAAAGGTCGCCGAAACTGCTTGTGTACTTATATTCATCAGGAGCAAGATACAAAGCAGCGGATGTAAACCCACGCGTTTCGTAACTTAAAAGCGCTTCAAGTCTTGCCCTACACGTGATCGGACGACTAAAGTACGAGAGGCGCCACGTAGGGAAGGAGGTTGTAAAGTGTGTAAAAATAAAGGACAGACTTACTACGATGATGTATAATTTGTGGACATGGCTCACATGGTACACCAATCTTGAGTTGAACCGTGATAAATTGTTGAGAGAGTATAGATCGATTTCACGTGACGTCACGAGAGGACTAAAATCTAAACTAAAATTCGGAGAAAGCTGATTGCCTGATATTTTGTATGTATCATGAAAAGAAGTCGTTTCTGGAAATTTGGTCTGATTCTGTTCATCGCTTGGCAAATTATCGGCACCAAAATTGTGTCACGCCATGCAGTCACGCATTTTCAAACGGCGTAAGAACACATCAATTTGCGACAAATTTCACCTCATTTGCTTTGGTAATGAACTTAATTGTCATTTTCTATATATATAATCAATAAAATGAACAAATAAATGTATTTTTAATATCATTTCGATGCTTGGTATTTATGGTCGCCATATTGGTGTACATATTGGTGTACACCAATATGGCGGCCCCATACATTCTTACCAACAACAAGCCCACATTCAAACATTCGTATCTTCGTGGAGAAAAGCTCTATTAACTCAATATTTTCTAGAGTTGCAAAGATTTAGTTGTTCTTTGAGGTACAAATATTTTTATTTTATTTGATGCTCTGAAACCGACTTTATTTTTCTCGATGACGTCAGTGAAATCGATCTATAAAGAGTGGCTTGCAGATGGACGGATAGCTGAGAGTGAGGTCAATGTAATATGAGAGGGGGCGTAACGCAAGTGACTGCGGGATGGTGTAGGATGATACGGGACAACGTGAGTTGGGTTGCCTGTGTGTGGCGTGTAATATTAGGGGAGGGAACGGGTGTCTGTTATTAGGTCGTGGGCCTGTGTATGGGCCTGTGAGGGTAGTGTGGTCATGGGCGTGAGTGATTATGGGTAGGGGTACACTTGGTGTGGGTAGGTGGGTAGTCGGCAAGGATAGGGGTGGGTGTACTTGGGGTGGGTGACAGGTCAAGAGGGGAGGGGTGGACGGGTATGGGGTTAGGGGGATCTTTAGAAGAAGTGTGTGTGTGTGTTAGGGGGGTGTCTGTTATTAGGTCGTAGGCCTGTGTGTGGGCCTGTGAGGGTAGTATGGTCATGGGCGTGAGTGATTATGGGTAGGGGTACACTTGGTGAGGGTAGGTGGGTAGTCCTTTTCCCCTCTTTCCTTTCCCCTGCGCTCCCCCCCTCCCTGACGCCCTGGGTCTCCGAGGACGTTCGAATACTAGTACGTTGGTACGTTCGTACACAGTACGGTAGTGGCAGTACTACGTACAGGTTCGAATGATAGTCCTGGCATATACTAGTACGTTGGTACGTTCGTACACAGTACGGTAGTGGCAGTACTACGTACAGGTTCGAATGATAGTACTGGCATATACTAGTACGTTGGTACGTTCGCACACAGTACGGCAGTGGCAGTACTACGTACAGGTTCGAATGATAGTCCTGGCATATACTAGTACGTTGGTACGTTCGTACACAGTACGGTAGTGGCAGTATTATATACGTACAGGTTCGCTTGGTAGTACTGGCATATACTAGTACGTTTGTACGTTCGTACACAGTACGGCAGTGGCAGTACTACGTACAGGTTCGAATGATAGTCCTGGCATATACTAGTACGTTGGTACGTTCGTACACAGTACGGTAGTGGCAGTATTATATACGTACAGGTTCGCTTGGTAGTACTAGCATATACTAGTACGTTGGTACGTTCGTACACAGTACGACAGTGGCAGTACTACGTAGACGTTGGTATGGTAGAGTGGTTTTCCGTCGACCGTGAAAGAAAAATGACAAAAATGATAAAGAACAAAAGAAAACAATAGGTTTAGAATCTATACAATACTAGTAGTTTGCCTATTCTTCATGTCGAAGGAAAATTTCTCTAGTCCTTACATTCTAGTGGTATTTGTACAACAATAGTATAGTACACACATGCTAAAAGGCTTTGCACAAGACAAATAGTATAATCAGTTGTAATGTAAGTTAAGTGTTGCAGTCGTTAGGACCTGTTAATGCTAGTACGCGTACGAAGCGAAAAAAACAAAAAGAGCAATCCTATAACGCGCACCATATGTATAAACCTTAGCTATCAAGGTGAGATGCTCTTTACAGGGTCCCCTATACCCCTTTTGCAAAATGAAATCACGCGAAAATATTTGGTCTTTTCACGCGTCACGGATAATTAAAAACTTCTTTCACGTTCACCAAAAAGTAAAAAGTTGGGATGTAATATCAAATTTACTATGGAATGTGCCAAGTTCTTAGGAGATGCCAATGCTCCATATCTTCAGTATTCGCACCAGGGAAGGATATGACAACATAAAAGTGGCTATTGGAGTACAGACGAGCCACTCAGCCAGCCACCCAGCCAGCCAGCGAATTCGAACGTACAAGGGAGGGAACGAATCAATCAACCAACCAACCAACCAACCAACCAACCAACCAACCAACCAACCAACCAACCAACCAACCAACCAACCAACCAACCAACCAACCAACCAACCAACCAACCAACCAACCAACGATCGATCGATCGAACGAACGAACGAAAAAACGAACGAACGGACGGACGGACGGACGGACGGACGGACGGACGGACGGACGGACGGACGGACAAACGAACGAGAACGAACAAATTAACAATCTAGCCAAACATTGCTTTCATCTACATCAACCGATGGATATACCTCGATTTTACAATGTGAACTGGGACAACAGTTTTTGGCGATGATTACGTCTATTCTATTTGTGTCTTTGTGGCGTCTCTGAGCAACTCTCCAAAAACATCGGTCACGCCCAGATGAAGTCATGCAGTTATCAGTTTGATTGGATGCACTGCATTCATCAGCAGGCATGTCTGGCCAACAGCGATAACACGATAATGACGTTCCTGTTAAATAGAATAGGTATAAATTTATAGCTCTCACAATGACAAGATGTACTGTCAGGATAAATTAATGAATACCGTAACAATAATAACAATTAATAATAATTATTTTATTTTTATAGTGCTAAAATCCACTCATTGTCCAAAGTGCTTGAGCGAATTACAATAAAAAGACACAAAAAAATTATAGATTAATAAGGAATACTAAGTAATAATCAAGCAGCACAATTAAATGAATGCCAGGAATAGAAAGAACACCTCTTACTAATATCGAGGTGCTCTTTCTATTTCTTGCATTCATTTCGACGTCGGTGCTGCTTGATTAGATGCAAGAGATGCGCGTGCTTACAAATGCAAATTCAATCGAAATTCAAATTTGATCTCTAACTTCTCGAGACCCAGCAGCCATTCGTTTTAGGCAATGCTATAGCAGGGTTCAAATTTCTCAATTTGTCTTTTTAATAATAAATAATTAATCGGGCATTTCCAATTAAAGCATCTTGAAAGCACCAAAGATAAAACAATGTTAATAAATACGAAATTTATTCTTGACGTGTTTGGGCATGCCCAAATAACTTCTTGGTCCGTAGGCATTTCGTTCATTTCATTTTCTTCCAAAATGAAAAGTCAAAAACTGCAATCAAAAACAGAAGAATGAAGTAAAAAGGTTAAAAGGTAAAATTCAAATACAAATTGTGATTGACAACTATAACTAAACCTAAAAACTAATTTTTCGGAGATGAAAATTCTCCTAAGAATCATGAATGATTACTACTAAGATTTAGTAATTTGTTTACGCATTCTTTTGTAATTTTATCTTTTCTTGTTTCTATGTTTAGTTAGTACTTAATTGGTTTGTATTATTACTATCTTTATAGTTATCAATTACAATTTGCATTTGAATTTTGTTTTATAATTGTTTTACCGTCCATTCTTCAGAAGATGGCATTTGGACATGTCGAAACATGTCAAGAATAAAAAATTTGTTTCGTATTTATAAAGATTGTTTTATCAAATAATGGCCTGGAGAAACTGAATGAATGTTTTCACATAATAATGCTATGCAAATGGCAGCTTGTAAGGTGATCGCTAGCCAGTCGCACTACTACCAAAGGTCTGGTTTGATATTAGGTTTAGTACAGTAATAAAATCTGAGTCATCAAAATTCTTTTAGAACAAATCATACTCTATAAAACCTTTTCTTGTGGTGGTAACTGAAAAGGGCTTGGTAATCGATACGAAAAAGTACAACTTTTTATGACAGCTGCTTTCATCTCGGTCTAATTAAATTGATGTGATCCAGCGAACAGACAAGGAGAAAAGTTAGCAAACAGAACAACACAAAGAAAACGACTGCAAGGTTATTACTTAGATAAAGAAGAAAAATGGCTTTCAACTGGGTGCTTATCTTATTTTCTACTGTAAGAAAATTTCTTAAAGTTACTGATTAGAACTCATGGGTGCCCAATTTTATTAACGTCTATCAGATACCTTTAGAGTCATTTTAAAGCTTATAGAACACAAAATGGAGCAGAAATATTTAAGCATCGACAAATCAAGGGGAAATAAACGAGTTATAACCAGTAAAGCGAGTGAAAATGGACCAGTGTTTATCGGAAATGTTTTAAACTCTTGCTGGATTTCGACCGTGCAAACTAAACAATAACTGTATGACACTCGCAAGATGTTGCCCTTCAAAAGGTGCCGCAGATTTCTTTGAAAAATATTTATAAGTCAAAGTTAAATTACTTTGTTTCATTGCATAGAAAATGCGTTAGCGGGTTATAAAGTCTCAGTACAAAAATATAATAAAAACCAACATCTGCCCTATAGTTATTGTTTACTTTGTACGGTCTCAATCCAGCGAGATTGAAGCTTTAATTTATAGATGCAACTCAAGCTAAGTAATTTTTTCTCAATATTGACCGTGAAATATGATTTTGGGCTCATACACGAAGACATATGTCGTTTTAAAAATTTAAAAATTTTCTCATTTTAAGCATAATTGTCGTATTTGTTTTCTTGTAACATGTAAATTATGGTCGAAACCAATGAAGCGATTTTTAAGAACTAACTCCTCTTAAAATCAATAAAAGACATTCATCTAAAATCAGATGATGATCAATATTGATTGGCGGCCATCTTGAATTCAAGAGGAACATCGGTAAACGGATTGTGCATTTTTGGAGAATTTTTAAGTTTTATGACCCCTTAACTTCTGTAATGTCAAAGAACACATTAAAACTTCTGCATTTGAAATTTGGAATCTGCAAACTTGTTAAAAGGAAACTAAAGAATAACTGAATATGTATTAAATGCTTTGAACGTTTTGACGGAAATAATATTCTGGACAGAGAATTACTTACAAATAGTAATAATATATTCTTATTGGATAAATATTTGCAGACAGTATAGACTAGCTTAGACGAAAGTCATTTATTAGTGTTAAGCCTCGCAGAACTAAACATGAAAAAATAAAAAATAAATTTAAAAAATATTAGATGCATGGCTTTATTTTCAACCTAGCTCGAATTTGTGGGATCTCCGTGTATACCCTTACATACCAACAAATTTCTATGACCAATGTCTTTGAATTGGCTTGTGTGGATGGATGAGAACATTTGATCAAATTTTATAAAGAAAATTCGTTTGTCATATGAAATGTTCTCGTGTAGAGGAGGGGGCAAATCCACTTATCATAGAGAACTTGCTAGTCGTGTAGAAGTCCTTGGATGCGGAGCCAAAAGTAAATGGCATAACATAATGGCATAACAGATTTAATTAAATCACCTAAATCAAGAAAAGAATTTGAAAGAAGTAATAAATCTTGTTAGTTACCTGGAGAATATAAAAGAGACACGAAGACGAAGACGAACAGAAACTTCATTTTGGAGTTGCTAGTCAAACTAGACAAACTAGACATCTGCTGCTCATATGAATTATTAATTGTCCAGTTGAATTTTGAAGTTACATATGCCGGTTACATATGGTTGCGAAACGTAAACATATACGTATATGCATGATTAAATTTAATAATTTAATTTGGGTTGGGGCACTCCCATATATGTGCTATACGCGGGGAGGCCAGAGGTAAAGAAAAGGGTAAGGAATTTGCAATTTTGGGTATACCAAAGTAAGGGAAGGAATTTGCAACTTTGGATATCGAAAGGATCCTAGTATAAAAAGGGTTTCAAAACAACCATTCAAGCCAAACGCTAATGTACATATAGTGGCCTTAGAAATATTTTTTTCAAAATGGAGAAGTAACAGCAAAGGTATATAACAAAGCTAAAAGGTATATTAAAGGGGTTACTTTTTACCGAAATTTGGTATACTAAAGGGTAAGGGGTCGAGAGTGTGGGCGGAGCTAGCATCCCGTACAAAATGTCTGTGAGTGCCCAGTGCCGGATATATTCCCATTGCAGCGCTTTCATGTTTGTGTTTAGGAGCAAGCTTAAGGATGGTGCAGTTGGTACGGTCTTCGGTGCGAGAGGTCCCGAGTTCGGTTACCTTTTCTTTCTGTGTAGCTTTTATTAGCTTTAGATACACGTAAGAAGGAGCACTAATGGATAGAAGGGGGGGGGGGGGGGGGCTCTTCGAAGTAAAATAGATTACCTTACCTTTAGGCGTTCTGCTTCTCTTTTAACCCATTCCACTTTATTATGACGATGGGCGTCATTTTCTAGGAAACTTTTCCAAAAGCTTTCTACTTCCTCTTTTGATGGTACTTTCTCAACATTCACATTTGTCTTTGCCTGTACTATTTGGATCGTTTCATGCGTATAACGATCGTTTGTCGAATCTTCTCAACCTTTGTGCTAATATAAGACTGACTTAAGGGGGGATGTTGGATATGCAATGATCTAGCTAGCTAGTGATATAGTGCTGCTGTGGTTTTGGGGTCAAAACCTTGTTTGTCTAAAGCCGGTGAATGGCCTTTTGGTAGGTCTTGCGTGACATTTTAAATTTTAATCCAACAAAAACAGAAACATATAATATTTGAAAAGAACACACCAAAATTAGTACGACAGCAGCAGCACCAACAACAAATTATCAAATAGACGTAAAACAACAAAGCGAAATAGAAAAAAGAAACAAAACGCAACTTTACAAAGAACAATAGAAAAAGACAAGAAAAACAAAACGAAACAGAACAATACAATACACAAACTGAAAAGTAAACACAAAAACAAAGATAAACCATGCCAATATCGATCATTAACGAAAACCCACATTTGTTATAATGCGTCACAGTGAATATTTGTATTTGGTGGTGTTCCCCAGGGTTTACTCCTGTGTTAATAATCTATCACATTGAATTTTTTTATATTTGGTGGTGTTCCCCAGTGATTACTCCTGTGTTAATAATCTATCACAGTGAATGTTTATATTTGGTGGTGTTCCCAGTGTTTACTCCTGTGTTAATAATCTATCACAGTGAATGTTTATATTTGGTGGTGTTCCACAGTGTTTACTCCTGTGTTAATAATCTATCACAGTGAATGTTTATATTTGGTGGTGTTCCACAGTGTTTACTCCTGTGTTAATAATCTATCACAGTGAATGTTTATATTTGGTGGTGGTCGCGAGTGTTTACTCCTTTGTTAATTGTACGACAATTATGCAAATGTTATTGGTTCATATTTGCACAAGTTTTGAGAATTTTAGTTTTGATCAGAAAATAACTATAGTTTTCTATAACTCTACCCGGTGAAATAGAACACTTGTGATGTTTTTAAACTTAGCTTTTCTCGTGTTTCTCCCTGTACGATGCTGCTTGTTTTAGCTGCACCTTCAATTCATTTTTTCTTGTTACGCTGAACAACGTACTAATCTGATTCCTCATTTGTCTGTAAGACACTGCTTCTTTAGACTTCAACACTATATTAATACATCACCCGTGCTCTATTTCACCGATACTATCTTCTATTGCTTAATTAAAGAACTCCTTATAGACAGTGAGAATCCATGAAAAAATTGGGCTCACCATGCATTTTATTGAGTTATACGTCATCAAATGTTGCGAAAAATGCCCAATCGGCTGACCCAAAGAAAAAATTATAAATTCTCTGTATCGTCAAAAAGTTTCAAACTTTTTTTTCCAAAAACACTCTAGGCATTATTGATAGCAACCTATAGTCTCATTCGTGGTCCGTCTGTGGGTATATACTGAACATTCTTGCACGAGCATGATGGAATACTAATTATGTAATAGTAAAAGGGTTACTACCTAGCTTTTAGTAATCAATTGATTGAAATACACCTAATGATTATCCTTTTTTTCTTCCAAATCCCTCCCTCTCCCCTCAATTCTTTTCCTTCCTTCCTTCCTTCCTTCCTTCCTTCCTTCCTTCCTTCCTTCCTTCCTTCCGTTCTTCTTCTTTTGTCATGTATAGACTAGACCTTTGGCCTGACTTAAAGCTTTGCATTGATTACAATTTCGATTTGGTTTCTTTAGTTATCATTTTCCCAATTAAAAAGGCGGAGCTAGACTTAAGACTTAAACGTAACTTTTATTTACTCACAAAAATTTACAAAAAAAGAAGTCACAAGATAACATTTATTATTTAATCTGATAAGTGATATTGATAAGTGATATTAATACAACAGATATAATAAACTAGTATGCTTGTGGCTGTCAAAGTTATCAAAAATCAAAGTCATCAAAGTTATCAAAGTCCACAGCCGAAGCGGAGAGATCAAGAAGAGCCAAAAGTCGTTACTGTTAGATATGATGTATGTGCATTACAAACTTGAAACTAAAAAATGAAACCAAAATGTGTATGAACGTATGATCATCGGCAAATGATTGGCTGACATTGCATTTTGTTGGAGTAGCTGTAGTTGGTGAAGTCTCGGCGGTACTATTGACGTTGCTGCCATTTGACACGGTTGTTATCTGCATTGGTTGGGTTGTTGGTCTGGAGAACTTGTAGTCGTTGCAGAGGCTGCCTTTACAACAAGACGCGTTACAATTCTCAATTGTGTAGTTTTCAAGCTTCACAGATGAACACATTGTCTGAAATGAAAAGCAAAAGCCAAACAATTATTGCAAGCAGACAAACAAAACCAAATATTAGGAGACCGCTAAGTCTAGCGTGTAAGTTATCCACTCTAGCCAGGGTAACGATCCCTAACGGAGTTCAAGACATGACAGTTTGCTGTTGACTTTCTTAAATTAGGCATTACACCCGATTTCAAAAGAGTGCGAACTCTCGGCAGTTTTGTTTTTCGCGACGCACATCGCTCGACGGACATCACTCGACGTGCTAGGTAACCAGGCATTGCATTCTGACAGCATGGAGTCACAGGTGAACGTAGTTTTTGTTCCTGAAAGCACCAAGAGAAATGTTCTTATTCATTCCAAAACACGAGATGGGAAAGCAGTTGGGGAGCCAATAGCATCCTTTCTAAATGAAGAGAGCCTGAAGTCAGTAAAGTGTCTAAAAGCAGAGTTGAAAAAGGTACTCCATGATGTTCACGGTACTCAGGGATCACCGAGTACGAGTCAGCAGAATAATGGTAACATAGTTATAGATGCAGTCTATTATGTTTCAAAAGGAAAGAGAACTCTTCCACTTGTTTCAATCGTAAACGAGGATGGAATAAAACAAGCATTGAAAGAGTACCCTGAAGTACAGAAAAATGGCCATCGTAGTACTGTTATGCTTAGGCTGGCATGTGACTGGCATAGAAAAGGTAAATCCAAGCTACCATTGTAGCTAGCAAGCTGTAACTGTAAGATCTAAAGACATTGAGCTTTTTGGAGCTATCTGTTTTTATATATTCTTTCTTTCTAGCTGTTATTTTCCGTTTTTCTTTTCTTTTTTTAATTCAGTTCACGTCCCAAAAGCACGTCACAAAATGAGTATATATATCTCATCTGCCACTTTCACAACTGAAGAAAAACAACAAAACAAAACATTGAGAAAATTTATTATTTTATAGGGGATGCTGTCCAAACAAGATTCTCACCAAGAAGGCAGCACAGTAAGACTCCTCCAAGCAGTCCAATTCCTACTGCTAATTTGCATGTACCACAAATACGAATAAGAATTGAGGTACATGGGGGAGTTAACTTATCCAAAAATACAGCTGATGGGCCTATTTACACAATATATATAACGTGGATTCAAAAGAAAATCTCAACAACATAAAGAAACTGGTCAGAGAAAATGTACCTGGTGCCTGTTTGAGAGCTGGATTCTTCTGGTTACCTCCCAAACAAGTGAAGCCTCTACACACACTTCAATCTGACAATGATTTAGAAGCAGCCAAAGATGCCTATCGTGATGATATCATGGGTTTTGTCACATCTTTGCGTTTGGCTACTGTGGTTCAAAGTGGTAAAGTACACATAATTTCTTTATACTTCACCAAAAAATACTTCAGTCAGTATTTTGTTATAGATTAACAAAGAAATACCTGCCTGTTTCATTGCTTTTCATTCAGCTTTTCCTATGTGAGAACATTTTGCTATTGCAAAACTTTTTGTGTGAGAGTACTTTTATTGTATGAGAGCACTTCAATTTGTTGTTGGAATTTTTACCCCTAGAAAATCTATACCCAACCATATGGAGGGAATTATTCTGTGAGGGGGGATAGAAAAAGGACAAAAGTTACTAGTTTGTATGGAAGAAAAGTGCACGTTCCATTGAGAAGGTATCCACTACAAGTCAATCATAAGGGAACACCCCTCTCCCCCTCCCCCAAATTGGCAGTAATCAGTGAATAATTATTTTTTGGTTATAACTGCAGTAATAGATTATAATGCAATTTTCCTGTTTGAAATGTAGATGGTGAAAGAACCCATAATGCAAAGCGTTCTCTTGCACCAAGTGTATATAATCAGGGATCTAAACGTTCACATCAGATTACAATTATTGACTGCAGTGATGATGATGCCAAGGAATTTGATGATGAAGCATTTAGTAAGTTTCAAAAAACATCAACTAGTGACAAGTCAACCCTCAAGGACAATAATGCTGTATGGAATAAAATTCATGTTGAATTGCGTAAATCATTGGAGGAGACAGGACAACTCAACAGATTTGGAATCAAACATCTCAGTCTGTGGACTGATCTGATCCAAAAAGGTGAAGTAGCAGGGCCAAGGGAAGAACCAGAGTGGTCGAAGTATAAGCATATTGTAAATGTTGAACCAATGACAAGAAATGCCAGCAGCAAAGCACAGACAATGTCAAGATCAGCAGCAAATGCAGGACAAGGAAGTAGTCTCACAGACATTCTTACAACAATGTTTATACAACAGGAAATGAGACGAGAAGAAGAGCGAGCAGAAGCAACTAGGCAAAAACAACTTGAAGAAATGAAGAAACTTGAATATGAAAGAAAGCAAGAGATTGAGAGGAAAGCAGCAATAAATCAACAAAACATGTTCCAGGCAATTTTATTGCAGACACTCTCTCCAAGATCTGTATCACCTGATTCTCATAACACATCTACTTCAAATGCTACTAGACCCTTGGAGAGTTCACATAAAGGTTAGTCTTTTGCACTGAATTATATTTACAATGTATTAGTGGTTTTGCATGGCACCCATATTTGTATGAAAAGTTGTGTAGTTGTTGTTTCTGTTGTTGTTGTTGTTGTTCAGGGACCGTGGAGCACATTGAAAAGTGGGGGGGGGGGGGGGGGGGGGGGGGGGGAGGGGGCTGGCATTAAAAAGTGAGGGGCTGAAACCTCTCTAATCAGTAAATTTTCTTTGTATTTCTCAAAAAGTGGGGGGGCCACGGCCCCCCAGCCCCCCGCCTCTCTGCATCTGAAGATGGTTGCCATTTACCTCTTTACCTCTTTCGTGATTCATAAAATTAGATTTCTTGTGAAAAGATAACATGTGCCTTGTTTTTGTTTTGTTCTTGTTTTCTTTTTCAACCTAGGCCTAATGACAAAGACATGTACTGAAGTGTGTGACATCCTCAAGTCATTAAATCTTGGTCAGCATGCAACTTCTTTTGTGGAAAAAGGCATTGATGGATCCACATTGTTCTTTATTACAGAAGATGGTCTTAAAGAACTAGGTATCCTTAGCCCTCTAGATAGGTCTAAGATTCTTGGTTATGTTGCCAGAGAAAAGACAGGCTAGATTTTAGTGACTTTTCACTAGATTTTAGTGTTTGTTTGAAAAATGCCTGTCCAAGAAAAATGGCAAATTGTTTTGTTATAGTTTTCTCTGTTAGACGTTGAGTTACATACCAACAAAGGAAAAATGCATTAACGTATATACTCTATTGTAGTCTGCCACAGCAATGCTTTCTGGGACTGTTAATTAGTTAAATCAGATATAGTCAGCAATTCCACATGAGAGGTGTAAAAAATGCATTTATCAAAACTTGTAAAACTTGTTAATGAATTTGTTTCAAATTATAATCTACAGTGTTCAATGTTTATGAGTTGTGTGAAAATTTCTTGAGCTGACATTCAGGGAGGGGACATCAACACAGGGTGAAAATATGGGTACTTATGGTTTATTTTTTTGCCTTAATTAGTGCTAAACTTGGAAGACTTGACTTATTCTATTGCCCTTTACACTTCAACTGTGCTCAAATTATTATAAAACCACAAAATCTAATGTCTGAAGTGTAACATCTGAAAAGAACTGAGTGCCCATATAAACATCAACAAAATTTTTATTTATAATTATTAAACTTAATTAACAGTCCCTTAGGATGCATTACAGCTGCAACAGACTAGCAATATAGTTTGTTTCAGTATAAACTCAGTACATCTACATAGTCATATAAACTGGATGATTGTGAATTCTGACTTCACTCCTTGTAACCACAGCCATCAAAGAAACTTGCAACATCGTCTGGGATTATCTACGATTGTTTAAAGAAGTTATGTGATTATATAGTTTATAAAGAAATGAAAAAAATTGATTGATAAAACACCATAATTATATTTGATGTTTGTTATCAATGATATATTTTTTGCTTCACATTTTGTTTTATGTTCAAAGGTTTACCTGTTCTAGTGCCTGTGCCAAACAATATTTTGGGTTCATTTGTGATAGATGCTGATAGCGTCTCAGTACTTGCTTTGCCACACCAAATGCAGTTTCAATTGGATTGAAATCTGGTGAATAAGGACTAAAACCATTTCACATGATTAAGATAGTTTTATCAAAATGTCAATCATAAAATACACTTTGAATGTAATTTATGGTATATATTTTTGAACTATATATATTTTTGGATTTTTGCAGGCATGCACTTTAAAAATCCATATTTTGACCAATGTCAAATCAGTATACTTACGGTAGAAAAACCACAATCCCTCCTCTTTCTCTTATTATTTGTATGAAATAGTCAGAGTCATGGATTCTGCAATTGTCTAGAACTACAACTGATCTTCTTTCACCCAGTGCAAAATTTCCAACATGAGGAGCAATCATGTGTTCAACTGCAAAATTTGAAGTCTTGTGTACTGAAAGCACCTGGAACTGTGTGGGTTGCTACAATCCCATTTACATCCATGGCAGCTAAAACACTGTAACGGTCTTGCCTAACAAAATGTCCAACGAGAGAAGGAATGTGGTTGGGATAATAATGTCCCATTGTTCTCTAAAAATATCAAAAGATAAACACATGAAAATAACATTGCTGCACTTGGTCAATCTTATGAATGCATATTAGAGTGGTTTTTATATACCTGTGAAAATATACTTTTAAAACTTATTTATTAATACTTGTTTTCTATTGTCACTTTAACTAGTAGACTTTGCTTAGCAGGTTGATGAAAACCACTCTACTATATATATATATATATATATATATATATGATATATTTCAGCAGACCATTTCAAATCAAGCAATTTTCCCCACAATCTTGAATAATGTGGTGGTACTTTTCTGATTGAAATATAGAAATTTTAATAGAGTTTATTAGAATATTGGCTATTGCATACTTATCATATTGTTTCACAGGTGCATCACCCCAGAGGTGCAAAAAGTGAAATCCTTTTTCAACATTTGAATGCACTACCATATACTGCATGTACAACAAATAAGATAAAATTTCTGATAAAGGTTCTCTAAACCTTACATACTTGCAATTTTTTTTTGTCTTTGGCTGACTCGTCAAGGAAGAGAAGCATGTCGCGAGATATTCCTGCTATAAATTTACAGTATTCTGCTCGTACTTCTTCACAGCGTTGTATGGCAATTATTTTGAGCTGAAAATTTGGTTTCTTTAGTTGAGTACATTTGTTATGTAACCAAGAAAAATCCCCCCCCCCCCCAAAAAAAAAACAGGATCCCCGCCCCCCGAAAAACAGGATTCTCACCAGGATTCTCACATGTACATGTAGGTAAGTCTATTGTTATCAGGTCTGTTATTTCATCTCTGTAAATGTGAATGAGTACAATAAAGTACGGTAGAGTCTATTTCACGAGTTTCAGAACGACATTTCGTGTCATAAGGATCCGTTAGGGCTACAATAGGAAGCAAAAGACCTTGATACTCTATAACATTTTTACGCGTCAAAAGGCGCAAGCCAGGGATCAAAGACTGGACAACAATAAATCAGCTGAAAAACATGCTATTTTATCTGACCCACCCGGGGTGGGGTGGGGTGGGGGTAACTACCTTACCTAAAAGTGGTAGGGGTGCTCGAAGGACCTTTTAGGGTCGAAACTATATATCACCCGCGCGTACCTTTTAGGGTCAGGATAACGTAAATCATATAAAGATTGAAACAATCGCACATATGAATTTTCTTTATTAACAATGTGGTCGTACCTTTTAGGGTATAAAATTGGCATCTCCGATAATTTATGCGTACCCCCATCCCCCACCCCCCACCCCCACACACAGTCTCAACGTTTTGAATCCTACCTATTGTACATAAGGGTTAGGGCTAGGGTCTGGGAATACCATAAAGTGCATTTATTGGCCACCAGTTGAGCCTGCGATATTTCTCTGACCGATTGATGCGTTTTGCCGATTTGGCGCGTTTTCCATCGCTACAATAACTGCAAGTTGCGATGGAATTTTGACAGTTTGAGGTTCTAACATTGCAGGAAAATCATGGAAATATGTTTGATATTGATATGCATATTGCTGGAGACGAATAGTTTACACGACTCGTCTCACATATACGGCGCGTTGTCATGGAACAGACAAGAACCTGAAAAGTTCAGGATATTATGATGACACTTTGACTGCAGGTTTACGGCAACGTGTATCTCGTTAAATGTCGTTATATAGCTTGTTTTGTGCCTTACCTTCTTGTACGTAAAACCCAATCGAATAATTGACCTGCATACTGTCGAAACACTAAAGTTTTTACCAGTTAGTTCGCCAAGCCAAGCCTGGTATTCGTCTAGGTACAAGTCAGGCTTTGATATAATCATGTTTTTCAAGATACAATTTTCAGCATCTGCCGGAATAAATATATACGGAAAAATTGATATTATGGTATTACTTGTGAAAGACAAAATAAGCGGCTTAGTTTCAAGCAGGACTTACATGTCAACAGTCGATTCCTTCCTCGTCTTCCAGCGCCTCTAACATCTCCTTGCTGCTTATATAGTTTCCTAATTTTACATACAAACGTCTTACCAACGAAAAGGGCCCGGCAAGTTTCCTTAATAGTAGCACCATAAATTAGTTGTTGATATATGACTCGCCAACGAAGGTCCTCAGATATCTTCTTCATGTTGAATGACAGTGCAAGGTTACCTAGCACGTCGAGTGATGTCTGTCGAGTCATGTGCGTCGCGAAAAACAAAACTGCCGAGAGTTCGCACTCTTTTGAAATCGGGTGTAAAGGTCACGCCACGCCTAACAACTAATCAAGAGCGTGGCGTGACATAAAAATAATTAACTGTCTTTTCAGCAAAGGTGGGGGAAAAATGACCGCCACCTTGCAGAAGAGACAAAAACATCACAAGCACTGGCCGGTGTGAGGGGAGGCGGAGGGAAATTTCGAGAACGCTTTAGCGAACTCACGATGGTGTGCAAACTAAGGAGGAGGAGGGAGAGGTAATTCGTGCAACGGCTTAAGTAGTGCACCAAGCCCACGTGACCACCTCGGTTCCAGGTCACTCGACAAGTGTTTGATTAAGAGGAGACATCACGATATAAAAATGTCATTATGCTCTTGGCATGTTTTCTTTTTACATCGCGCTATCTTAAACTTGCGTAAAAATATGTGAAGCGTGCTCAGCGCAGGGTCGCGCTTGTTTGACGAAAAGACAGCACAGTCCAGACGTGGTTGGATAAAACTCGGCCACTATTGTGACGACTTTATTTATAGAACCGTTAAAGGTCACGCCACGCCTAACAACTAATCAAGAGCGTGGCGTGACATAAAAAGAACTAGACGCACACGTGCGTTCACTCGTGCCTATGCCTGGAGCCCTTTTTAAGAGAGGCTCCAATGACCGGCTCCGTTCGTACTCTTCCCCTAGCCGTTTCACGCATTCTTCACCATTCCGGGAAATAGCTAACCGTAACAAATGACCTTTTTTGAATCGGCTAACTTAAACTAAAAAATATCTTGATTAGTTAGTTTGTCTGTCAACAGCTATTAGTGCCTTTGTCTTTCTATTATCATGCATAGGTATTAGATATCTCCAACATGCAAAAATATACCAGTTTTATATTCAACTTCTTATTTCACTATATATCTCAATTGTTTGCTGTAAAGACTTCTACAACGGCATATTTGACACAATAACAAATCGTGTATTTTTTCGTTCATGTTTCGGATGTTATATATATGAATAAAAGACGTTACGTGACCAAACGCGAAATACAAGGTCAATGGAATCTAGTTTCATGCCATTCCGATATTAAATTAAAATTCACTACAAAAACCTCTCAAGATCTCTTGAATGCTTGAATGAGGAATATAATTGACTTGCTTCTATGTATGTTCGTTTAGCAACATGTAGGATGAGAAATTCGTAGTTTTCCAGCTCATAGGAAATAGTCGTTATCGCGAGGGCCTCGGCTTTCAAGTACTCCATTTAGAGTTCGATATTTGGTCAAAGTATTGGAGATGAAGCTCAAAATAACAGCCCATCCTGAAGCTCTTATAAGTATATAGGTATTTCTCGAGTTAAAAGCTCCAAATTACATTGTTCTACTGCAGGAAAAGCCCGTCTCTGAAAGCTATTTTCTTTGAAGTCTGCCATCTTGCATTCCTAAAGTTCCTGGCTTGCCTTCACTACGGAGAGTTCGCACCCGCTCAAAGGTGATGAATGAGGGGCATTATTTTTCACTGGGTATTACTAATTAGATATCTCCAACATGCAAAAATATACCAGTTTATTCAACTTTTTATTTCACTATATATCTCAATTGTTTGCTGTAAAGACTTCTACAACGACGTTTTTGACACAATAACAAATCGTGTATTTTTTCGTTCATGTTTCGGATGTTTTATCCATTACGTGACCAAACGAATCAGGTCAAATAGAGCCTTGGTTCCATGAAAATATATAAATACATTGTCTGGCCAGAATTGTGTTAAAATTCAATACAAAAACCTCTCAAGATCTCTTGAATGCTTGAATGAAAAATATAATTGACTTGCCTCTATGTGCGTTCGTTTAGCAACGTAGGGTGAGAAATTCGTAGATCTCCAGCTCAAAGGAATTGCTCTGAGTCGCGAGAGCTTCATCTTCAGTACTCCATTGAGAGTTCGATATTTGGTCAAAGTATTGGAGATCAAGCTCAAAATAACAGCCCATTCTGAAGCTCTTATAAGTGTCTAGGTATATCTCGAGTTAAAAGCTCCGTTTTCTATTGTCTCACTGCTGGAAAAGCCTGTCTCTGAAAGCAATTTTTTGGGCTGTCCGCCATCTTGCATTCCTAAAGTTCCTGACTGGCGTTCACTTCGAGGGCCTTCGAAGAGTTCGCACTCGCTCAAGGTGATGAATGAAGGGCATTGTTTCTTACGCTCTGAACCAATCAGGAGTTTAACACGTGACCGATTGCGCAAGAAAGGCCTCTTCTGGCGACGAACAGAGAAAAATTAACTAGACGCACAAGTGCGTTCACTCGTGCCCTGGAAGCCCCTTTTAGGAGAGGCCTCAATGACCGCCCCCCCAACCCCCCCCCCCCCCCCCCCCCTCGTACTCTTCCCCGGGCCGTTTCACGCATTCCCCACTTAACCGTAACATAATGGAAATGCACTCTGTGGGCTTCCCGTGGGCCCGGTTTGTTCACACTGCTCAGCAGTCTCACGTATTGAGCGGGAAAACGTGAGTTGGTGAGTTCGCACAGTTTACTGACAGAGCAAAAATTGGCTGGTAAATCAACGTTTTATCCCGAATTTATGAGAGAAAAACGCTTGAAAACCACTCGAACTTCAAAAGTCTCAAAACACACGCCACTATGTAGTGCATATATGAAAATCCAATTGCGTTACTCAAGCAGACTGAGTCATTTTGATAAGATTCTGTTTGATGATTTTGAACCAGTTAATGTTTCTGGAAGCATCATAGACAATAAAACTGCTTTTTGATTTAAGTCATGTTTCCAAAAAATTGCAATACAAACAAAATAAAAATTGAAAATCTGGTTACAAAGAATCACTATAGGAAAGTCTCATGAGCTGTTCTATAAACAGGACTCAATCAGTTTTCTATTTCGAATGACAGTTTCGTTAGCTAGAAATATAATGAAGTTTTTTTCCATGAATATAATTAAAGAAATCTTCAGTCACCCATCTCCTGGAAACCACGCCGGTACGTAAAATGTTTGTTACAGCATTTGGAGGATATAGTTCGTATAAAGTTTTTATGTATCAAACACATTTTTGTAATCCCAACTATCTAGACTTCTTATCATGAGTTTCTTCATAATGGGACTGCCCTGTCAGTCGGTGTCTCGTGGTTGTGTTTATATAACCTGACGCAATTCTCGCTTGTCCACGCAACACAACTCATGTGTCTTATGTATGTTCAAATTCTGATTGCGAGAAGAGAGCGCAACTTTACTACAGTTTTATTACCGCGATCAGTGGTTGACGTTTTCGTTGATGTGAATATGCAGTAAAACAGGCAGAGGTGTCGAAAGAGGATTTGATTTTTTAGATTTATGAGATGGATAATCTGAAAATGTCATTTCCTTTCCTTTCTGTTTTTTTTTTTTTT
This sequence comes from Telmatactis stephensoni, assembly GCA_029948255.1. Taxonomy (NCBI): domain Eukaryota; kingdom Metazoa; phylum Cnidaria; class Anthozoa; order Actiniaria; family Isophelliidae; genus Telmatactis; species Telmatactis stephensoni. Next base: position 184,097 of record JALIZF010001211.1, read on the forward strand.
TATCTTTCTTTCTTTTTCTTTCTTTTCGTCTTGCTATTTTGCTATTTTTCTATTTCTCTATTTTCCTTCCTTCCTTCCTTCCTTCCTTCCTTCCTTCCTTCTTAAGGCTCGACAACCGACTCACTAACATAACTGTCCCACTTAACGAACTGTATCAATTTACCATGCCATATAAATAGTCTACCGTGACGGCCAAATTATTTACATTTTTAGACATGTTCAATGATCAAACCAACCAAAGACAAATAGAATTCAACCACATAGAGTGTTCAATCTCTCATTTTATTCTATCGATCTGAAGTACTGACACAAACGCTCAGCCCCAATAACAATATATTCACAGTATTAAAATACAATATCAAATAAGTCCTACTTATCTTCCAGAGCTCCGTGACAGATTTTTGCCAATCCGCCTTGACCCCACATTCCAAAAGTCTCGTTTTCTTTAAGACCTCGTAAAATTCAAGCTAAGATCTTGTTCTTTAAGTTGATTTTATTTCACTTACCATCTGAATTGTTTGTCGTAAAGGCTCTACAACCGACTCACTAACATCGAAACTACTCATCTACATTTTTCTTTCGTATTTTAATATGAAAACATAAACACGCATACTATCAGATCATCAGAGCACGTATAGTACAACACAGAACTTCAGTCTCATTCGTTTTCGATATTCAAATTCAGTACAAAAACCGGCCCCATTAATTAGCTCTCATAACTGTTTAATGGGAAATATACCATTGACTTCCCTCTATTGCTGTTCGTTTAGCAACATATGCAGTGAGAACTGTACTGTGAGGGGCACTCTGCTTTGATGATAAGAGCTGGAATTCTGGCTTACATCGTAATTATTTACATTTTTAGACATGTTCAATGATCAAACCAGCGACAAATACAATTCAACCACACAGAGTGTTAAATCTCTTATTATATTCTATCGATCTGAAGTACTGACAAACGCTCAGCCTCAATTGTACGCGTGTATACAATGAACCGTCCAGTTTGTCTTAATTTGTCCTTCTATTACCATGGGGATACTTTTTATTTCACTATGTATCTCAATTGTTTTCTGTAAAGACTTCTATAACGGCGTTTTTGACACAATACCAAATCGTGTATTTTTTCTTTCATGTTTCAGATGTTTTATCCATTACGTGACCAAATTAACGCATCAGGTCAAATACAGCCTTAGTTCCATGAAAATATTATGTGGCCACAATTTCGGTGTTAAAATTCGGTACAAAAACCCCTCAAGATCTCTTGAATGCTTGAATGAGAAATATAATTGACTTGCTTCTATGTATGCTCGTTTAGCAACATGTAGGATGAGAAATTCGTAGTTTTCCAGCTCATAGGAAACCGAATAGTCTTTATCGCGAGGCGCTTCCTTTCAAAAACTCCATTTAGAGTTTGATATTTGGTCAAAGTATTGGAGATCAAGCTCAAAATAACAGCCCATTCTGAAGCTCTTATAAGTGTCTAGGTAAATCTCGAGTTAAAAGCTCCATTTTCTATTGTCTCGCTGCTGGAAAAGCCCGTCTCTGAAAGCTGTTTTTGGAGCTGTCCGCCATCTTGCATTCCTAAAGTTCCTGACTGGCGTTCGCTAGCTTCGAACAGTTCGCACTCGCTCAAAGGTGATGAATGAAGGGCATTGTTTCTTACGCTCTTCCCAATCAGGAGCTGTAACACGTGACCGGTTGCGCAAGAATGCCGCATTCTCGTGGACGACGAGAGGAAAAAAAGAAGAAAACTAGACGCACACGTGCGTTCACTCGTGCCCCGGAAGCCCTTTTAGGAGAGGTTTCAATGACCAGCCCCGTTCGTATTCTTCCCCGGGCCGTTTCACGCATTCTTCACCATTCCGGAAATAGTTAACCGTAACATAAAGACCCTTTTTGAATTGAATCGGCTAACTTCAACTAAAAAATATTTGATTAGTCAATTTGTCTGTCAGCAGCTATTAGTGTTTGTCTTTGCATAGTATTATATATCTCCGACATGCAAAATATTACCAGTGAATATACCAGTTTATTCAACTTTT